>JAKVIS010000344.1:0-82899 GCA_033119425.1 Bufotes viridis
TATAACACTGGGGCACAAGGACAGACTGACCATCCACCGTATATAAGACTGGGCACAAGGACACGACCACATCCTCCATATATAACACTGGGCACAAGGACACGACCACATCCTCCATATATAACACTGGGCACAAGGACACGACCACATCCTCCATATATAACGCTGGGCACAAGGACACGACCACATCCTCCATATATATATTGTGGGGAGTCGCTCTGGTAGATAGCAGTGCGGGTGCAGTATAGAGGCAAAACGGAGTCCAGAAGGTGCAGCAAACAGTGCTTAATTCACACTTGTAGCAAATACACAGCAAACAGTCACTTGGTGTTAATTCACACCCATCAGAAAACGTGCAGCAAAACAAAATAGTCAAAAACAGGTTCCAGAACAGTGATGGTGGATCCAGCACTCCGGCCAAAAAATATATCTTGGGTGCACGTCTTCTAGGGATGGTAAAAAAGTCCCTATTAACATGGAAGATCAAAAATAGAACAGAAAATAAAAAAGGTTGAAGACAGCACGTCCATTAGCAGTGAAGATTTATTCCAGATGCAACGTTTCGGCAAACAAATTAGCCTTTCTCAAGCATACATATAAACAGCAGTGCGTACATATATATAGTGTTATAGTGATTGGGGGCCGTCCCCTTCTAAGTTCAGGGGGCGTGTCCCTCCCGGTGACAGACAGCAACTTAATCACATTATCTTGTGAACCTCAGTGAGAAATAAAGTATAACAATTACTATATATATTAGTGGTCAGGTTGGGTAATGATATATTCTATCACTTACTGTCATGAGGTCAGGTTAGGCAGATTTGTGGAGTCAACGCCGTCATGGAACGCATCTGCGTTCCAGTTGTATTACTTCCGGTGTTGTTGTCTTTCCGCCCGTATAGATTTCCGGTCCGCGTAGTTTAGCGTGTTGGCTAGGCCGGTGTGGTGAGCGCATGCCGCGCTTCTATCCACTTCCGGTCTTTGAGACGCAGGGCCCGCGTCATGCGGTGCACCAGACATCACTTCCGGTCATGTGACCGTAATCTGCGTTCCACCCAGTTTGATGGAGGTGGAGCGGTGAAGCCCGCCTCTTCATCACAGGTTACCATGGACATGGAGCGCAGTTTGCGTTCCACACATGGGGTCTTTAACCCTCTTATGTATAGTAGAATAGAAATATATAATCTGGGAGCAGATAAGTGAGAGGCTATTTGTAAAGTATGCCATTATTAAAATCCTATTGCTATAGGCGATAACCGGAAGTATATCTATGGGATCGATCTGCAACAACCATTGTTATGGCCTCTCTTGTAAAGCATTCACTGTCAGACAATTTAATACTAATCGATTTTCAAACAGAAAAAAGGAAAAACTGACCCCCATATAATAAGGGGTTTAAAATGAACCTATTGGTCCATTAATATAGTTACCATTATAAAGCATGCACTGTCTTACGATTTTTGGTTGTCTATATAGGAATACGTTTGTGCTACAAAGAAGCAGACCTCCTTCTTATTCTATATCTTACCCACCCACCACGATAGTAATAGGTGTACCCCATCCTGGGATAGTAGGTGCAAAGAAAAGTTGGTGTTGTCTGAGTGATGTGGACCTAAAAAAATTAAAAACAAGTTAGTTTACAAAGAACATGGAAACAAATCAAACTATCCTAAAGAAATGGGGTAAGAGCATAGTCAATGTTCAAGCCACGTGGGGCCAAAGTGTCCAGTTCATAAATCCATTGCAGTTCTCGTTGTCTGAGTAAACGTTCACGATCTCCGCCTCTTCGCTGTTTGGGGATGTGATCAATGATCCTGAACCTCAGTTGACTTATATTGTGGTTGTATTCCACAAAATGTTTTGGGACAGGTTCCAGTCACCTGGGAGGCTTTAGGTGCAGGTTCGCACCTGGCTGTCAGTCCAGCCGCAAGGCGATCGACCTCCGGCTTCCAGGCCGTCTGCACTCCTCCTTGCTTGGGGTCTTGCTTCCAGCCCAGAGAACTCCACACAGAACAGCATGGATCAGCACTCCCAGACTCAAGTGATTCCACAGCCTAACAGCAGCTCCAGGACAATCACCCTCAGCTGCTGAGGAGGCTGCCTTTTAAAGGCCCGGATAAAGTCCGGCCTGGACCGTGCGGAGTAGGCACCCACCCAACTCTTTGCCTACTCCCAGTAAGAGCCGGCCCGGATTGACTTTGCAGCCAAACTAAAAACAAGGTGTCAAACAGCACTAGCTGCTGCTGACACACAAACCGGCTCTTACCTCACCGAGGCCAGGAACCTCGGTGACACGTACCTGCCATCGACCACGGTACCTTGCACCCTCTTACAATATATATATATAGAATATACAGCCATGACATCATTACATGAGGGAAGGACAGTGACTATACAGCCATGACACCATTAGATGAGGGGAGGACAGTGACTATACAGCCATGACATCATTACATGAGGGGAGGACAGTGACTATACAGCCATGACATCATTACATGAGGGAGGACACTGAATATACAGCCATGACATCATTACATGAGGGAGGACAGTGACTATACAGCCATGACATCATTACATGAGGGAGGACACTGAATATACAGCCATGACACCATTACATGAGGGAGGGACAGTGACTATACAGCCATGACATCATTACATGAGGGAGGACACTGAATATACAGCCATGACATCATTACATGAGGGAGGGACAGTGACTATACAGCCATGACATCATTACATGAGGGAGGACACTGAATATACAGCCATGACATCATTACATGAGGGGAGGACACTGACTATACAGCCATGACATCATTACATGAGGGGAGGACACTGAATATACAGCCATGACATCATTACATGAGGGGAGGACACTGAATATACAGCCATGACATCATTACATGAGGGGAGGACAGTGACTATACAGCCATGACATCATTACATGAGGGAGGACAGTGACTATACAGCCATGACATCATTACATGAGGGAAGGACAGTGACTATACAGCCATGACATCATTACATGAGGGGGACAGTGAATATACAGCCATGACATCATTACATGAGGGAGGACAGTGACTATACAGCCATGACATCATTACATGAGGGAGGACACTGAATATACAGCCATGACATCATTACATGAGGAGGACACTGAATATACAGCCATGACATCATTACATGAGGGAGGACAGTGAATATACAGCCATGACATCATTACATGAGGGAGGACAGTGAATATACAGCCATGACATCATTACATGAGGGAGGACAGTGACTATACAGCCATGACATCATTACATGAGGGAGGACAGTGAATATACAGCCATGACATCATTACATGAGGGAGGACAGTGAATATACAGCCATGACATCATTACATGAGGGAGGACAGTGACTATACAGCCATGACATCATTACATGAGGGAGGACACTGAATATACAGCCATGACATCATTACATGAGGGAGGACAGTGACTATACAGCCATGACATCATTACATGAGGGAGGACACTGAATATACAGCCATGACATCATTACATGAGGGAGGACAGTGACTATACAGCCATGACATCATTACATGAGGGAGGACAGTGACTATACAGCCATGACATCATTACATGAGGGAGGACAGTGACTATACAGCCATGACATCATTACATGAGGGGAGGACAGTGACTATACAGCCATGACACCATTACATGAGGGAGGACAGTGACTATACAGCCATGACATCATTACATGAGGGAGGACAGTGAATATACAGCCATGACACCATTACATGAGGGGAGGACACTGAATATACAGCCATGACATCATTACATGAGGGAGGACAGTGACTATACAGCCATGACATCATTACATGAGGGGAGGACAGTGACTATACAGCCATGACATCATTACATGAGGGAGGACACTGAATATACAGCCATGACATCATTACATGAGGGGAGGACAGTGAATATACAGCCATGACATCATTACATGAGGGGAGGACACTGAATATACAGCCATGACATCATTACATGAGGGGAGGACACTGACTATACAGCCATGACATCATTACATGAGGGGAGGACAGTGACTATACAGCCATGACATCATTACATGAGGGGAGGACACTGAATATACAGCCATGACATCATTACATGAGGGAGGACAGTGAATATACAGCCATGACATCATTACATGAGGGGAGGACAGTGACTATACAGCCATGACATCATTACATGAGGGAGGACAGTGAATATACAGCCATGACATCATTACATGAGGGAGGACACTGAATATACAGCCATGACATCATTACATGAGGGGAGGACACTGACTATACAGCCATGACATCATTACATGAGGGAGGACAGTGAATATACAGCCATGACATCATTACATGAGGGAGGACACTGAATATACAGCCATGACATCATTACATGAGGGGAGGACACTGACTATACAGCCATGACATCATTACATGAGGGGGGACAGTGACTATACAGCCATGACATCATTACATGAGGGAGGACAGTGACTATACAGCCATGACATCATTACATGAGGGAGGACACTGAATATACAGCCATGACATCATTACATGAGGGAGGACAGTGAATATACAGCCATGACATCATTACATGAGGGAGGACACTGAATATACAGCCATGACATCATTACATGAGGGAGGACACTGAATATACAGCCATGACATCATTACATGAGGGAGGACAGTGAATATACAGCCATGACATCATTACATGAGGGAGGACAGTGAATATACAGCCATGACATCATTACATGAGGGAGGACACTGAATATACAGCCATGACATCATTACATGAGGGAGGACAGTGAATATACAGCCATGACATCATTACATGAGGGAGGACACTGAATATACAGCCATGACATCATTACATGAGGGAGGACAGTGACTATACAGCCATGACATCATTACATGAGGGAGGACAGTGAATATACAGCCATGACATCATTACATGAGGGAGGACAGTGAATATACAGCCATGACATCATTACATGAGGGAGGACACTGAATATACAGCCATGACATCATTACATGAGGAGGACACTGAATATACAGCCATGACATCATTACATGAGGGAGGACAGTGAATATACAGCCATGACATCATTACATGAGGGGAGGACACTGAATATACAGCCATGACATCATTACATGAGGGAGGACAGTGAATATACAGCCATGACATCATTACATGAGGGAGGACAGTGAATATACAGCCATGACATCATTACATGAGGGAGGACAGTGAATATACAGCCATGACATCATTACATGAGGGAGGACACTCAATATACAGCCATGACATCATTACATGAGGGAGGACAGTGAATATACAGCCATGACATCATTACATGAGGGAGGACACTGAATATACAGCCATGACATCATTACATGAGGGGAGGACACTGACTATACAGCCATGACATCATTACATGAGGGGAGGACACTGACTATACAGCCATGACACCATTACATGAGGGGGGGACACTGAATATACAGCCATGACATCATTACATGAGGGAGGACAGTGAATATACAGCCATGACATCATTACATGAGGGAGGACAGTGACTATACAGCCATGACATCATTACATGAGGGAGGACAGTGAATATACAGCCATGACACCATTACATGAGGGAGGACAGTGAATATACAGCCATGACATCATTACATGAGGGAGGACAGTGAATATACAGCCATGACATCATTACATGAGGGGAGGACAGTGACTATACAGCCATGACATCATTACATGAGGGAGGACAGTGACTATACAGCCATGACATCATTACATGAGGGAGGACAGTGAATATACAGCCATGACATCATTACATGAGGGAGGACACTGAATATACAGCCATGACATCATTACATGAGGGAGGACACTGAATATACAGCCATGACATCATTACATGAGGGAGGACAGTGAATATACAGCCATGACATCATTACATGAGGGAGGACAGTGAATATACAGCCATGACATCATTACATGAGGGAGGACAGTGAATATACAGCCATGACATCATTACATGAGGGAGGACACTGAATATACAGCCATGACATCATTACATGAGGGAGGACAGTGAATATACAGCCATGACATCATTACATGAGGGAGGACAGTGAATATACAGCCATGACATCATTACATGAGGGAGGACAGTGAATATACAGCCATGACATCATTACATGAGGGAGGACAGTGAATATACAGCCATGACATCATTACATGAGGGAGGACAGTGACTATACAGCCATGACATCATTACATGAGGGAGGACACTGAATATACAGCCATGACATCATTACATGAGGGAGGACAGTGAATATACAGCCATGACATCATTACATGAGGGAGGACACTGAATATACAGCCATGACATCATTACATGAGGAGGACAGTGAATATACAGCCATGACATCATTACATGAGGGAGGACAGTGAATATACAGCCATGACATCATTACATGAGGGAGGACAGTGAATATACAGCCATGACATCATTACATGAGGGAGGACAGTGAATATACAGCCATGACATCATTACATGAGGGAGGACAGTGAATATACAGCCATGACATCATTACATGAGGGAGGACACTGAATATACAGCCATGACATCATTACATGAGGGAGGACAGTGAATATACAGCCATGACATCATTACATGAGGGAGGACAGTGAATATACAGCCATGACATCATTACATGAGGGAGGACAGTGAATATACAGCCATGACATCATTACATGAGGGAGGACAGTGACTATACAGCCATGACATCATTACATGAGGGAGGACAGTGACTATACAGCCATGACATCATTACATGAGGGAGGACACTGAATATACAGCCATGACATCATTACATGAGGGAGGACACTGAATATACAGCCATGACATCATTACATGAGGGAGGACAGTGACTATACAGCCATGACATCATTACATGAGGGAGGACAGTGAATATACAGCCATGACATCATTACATGAGGGAGGACAGTGAATATACAGCCATGACATCATTACATGAGGGAGGACAGTGAATATACAGCCATGACATCATTACATGAGGGAGGACACTGAATATACAGCCATGACATCATTACATGAGGGAGGACACTGAATATACAGCCATGACATCATTACATGAGGGGAGGACAGTGAATATACAGCCATGAGCCATGACATCATTACATGAGGGGAGGACAGTGAATATACAGCCATGACATCATTACATGAGGGAGGACAGTGAATATACAGCCATGACATCATTACATGAGGGAGGACAGTGACTATACAGCCATGACATCATTACATGAGGGAGGACAGTGAATATACAGCCATGACATCATTACATGAGGGAGGACAGTGAATATACAGCCATGACATCATTACATGAGGGAGGACAGTGAATATACAGCCATGACATCATTACATGAGGGAGGACAGTGAATATACAGCCATGACATCATTACATGAGGGAGGACAGTGAATATACAGCCATGACATCATTACATGAGGGAGGACACTGAATATACAGCCATGACATCATTACATGAGGGAGGACAGTGAATATACAGCCATGACATCATTACATGAGGGAGGACACTGAATATACAGCCATGACATCATTACATGAGGGAGGACAGTGAATATACAGCCATGACATCATTACATGAGGGAGGACAGTGAATATACAGCCATGACATCATTACATGAGGGGAGGACAGTGAATATACAGCCATGACATCATTACATGAGGGAGGACAGTGAATATACAGCCATGACATCATTACATGAGGGGAGGACACTGAATATACAGCCATGACATCATTACATGAGGGGAGGACACTGAATATACAGCCATGACATCATTACATGAGGGAGGACAGTGACTATACAGCCATGACATCATTACATGAGGGGAGGACAGTGAATATACAGCCATGACATCATTACATGAGGGAGGACAGTGAATATACAGCCATGACATCATTACATGAGGGAGGACAGTGAATATACAGCCATGACATCATTACATGAGGGAGGACAGTGAATATACAGCCATGACATCATTACATGAGGGAGGACAGTGAATATACAGCCATGACATCATTACATGAGGGAGGACAGTGAATATACAGCCATGACATCATTACATGAGGGAGGACAGTGAATATACAGCCATGACATCATTACATGAGGGAGGACAGTGAATATACAGCCATGACATCATTACATGAGGGAGGACAGTGAATATACAGCCATGACATCATTACATGAGGGAGGACAGTGAATATACAGCCATGACATCATTACATGAGGGGAGGACAGTGAATATACAGCCATGACATCATTACATGAGGGGAGGACAGTGAATATACAGCCATGACATCATTACATGAGGGAGGACAGTGAATATACAGCCATGACATCATTACATGAGGGAGGACAGTGAATATACAGCCATGACATCATTACATGAGGGAGGACAGTGAATATACAGCCATGACATCATTACATGAGGGAGGACAGTGAATATACAGCCATGACATCATTACATGAGGGAGGACAGTGACTATACAGCCATGACATCATTACATGAGGGAGGACAGTGAATATACAGCCATGACATCATTACATGAGGGAGGACACTGAATATACAGCCATGACATCATTACATGAGGGAGGACAGTGACTATACAGCCATGACATCATTACATGAGGGAGGACAGTGAATATACAGCCATGACATCATTACATGAGGGAGGACAGTGACTATACAGCCATGACATCATTACATGAGGGAGGACAGTGACTATACAGCCATGACATCATTACATGAGGGGAGGACAGTGAATATACAGCCATGACATCATTACATGAGGGAGGACACTGAATATACAGCCATGACATCATTACATGAGGGGAGGACAGTGAATATACAGCCATGACATCATTACATGAGGGGAGGACACTGAATATACAGCCATGACATCATTACATGAGGGAGGACAGTGACTATACAGCCATGACATCATTACATGAGGGGAGGACACTGAATATACAGCTATGACATCATTACATGAGGGGAGGACACTGAATATACAGCCATGACATCATTACATGAGGGGAGGACAGTGAATATACAGCCATGACATCATTACATGAGGGAGGACAGTGACTATACAGCCATGACATCATTACATGAGGGGAGGACAGTGATTATACAGCCATGACATCATTACATGAGGGGAGGACAGTGAATATACAGCCATGACATCATTACATGAGGGGAGGACAGTGAATATACAGCCATGACATCATAACATGAGGGAGGACACTGAATATACAGCCATGACATCATTACATGAGGGGATGACACTGAATATACAGCTATGACATCATTACATGAGGAGGACAGTGACTATACAGCCATGACATCATTACATGAGGGGAGGACACTGAATATACAGCTATGACATCATTACATGAGGGGAGGACACTGAATATACAGCCATGACATCATTACATGAGGGAGGACACTGAATATACAGCTATGACATCATTACATGAGGGGAGGACACTGAATATACAGCCAAGACATCATTACATGAGGGGAGGACACTGAATATACAGCCATGACATCATTACATGAGGGGAGGACAGTGAATATACAGCCATGACATCATTACATGAGGGGAGGACACTGACTATACAGCCATGACATCATTACATGAGGGGAGGACAGTGACTATACAGCCATGACATCATTACATGAGGGGAGGACAGTGACTATACAGCCATGACATCATTACATGAGGGGAGGACAGTGACTATATACAGCCATGACATCATTACATGAGGGAGGACACTGAATATACAGCCATGACATCATTACATGAGGGGAGGACAGTGACTATACAGCCATGACATCATTACATGAGGGAGGACAGTGAATATACAGCCATGACATCATTACATGAGGAGGACAGTGAATATACAGCCATGACATCATTACATGAGGGAGGACACTGAATATACAGCCATGACATCATTACATGAGGGAGGACACTGAATATACAGCCATGACATCATTACATGAGGGAGGACAGTGAATATACAGCCATGACATCATTACATGAGGGGAGGACAGTGAATATACAGCCATGACATCATTACATGAGGAGGACACTGAATATACAGCCATGACATCATTACATGAGGGAGGACACTGAATATACAGCCATGACATCATTACATGAGGGAGGACAGTGACTATACAGCCATGACATCATTACATGAGGGAGGACAGTGAATATACAGCCATGACATCATTACATGAGGGAGGACAGTGAATATACAGCCATGACATCATTACATGAGGGAGGACAGTGAATATACAGCCATGACATCATTACATGAGGGGAGGACAGTGAATATACAGCCATGACATCATTACATGAGGGGAGGACACTGAATATACAGCCATGACATCATTACATGAGGGGAGGACAGTGAATATACAGCCATGACATCATTACATGAGGGAGGACAGTGAATATACAGCCATGACATCATTACATGAGGGAGGACAGTGAATATACAGCCATGACATCATTACATGAGGGAGGACAGTGAATATACAGCCATGACATCATTACATGAGGGAGGACACTGAATATACAGCCATGACATCATTACATGAGGGGAGGACAGTGACTATACAGCCATGACATCATTACATGAGGGGAGGACAGTGAATATACAGCCATGACATCATTACATGAGGGAGGACAGTGAATATACAGCCATGACATCATTACATGAGGGAGGACAGTGAATATACAGCCATGACATCATTACATGAGGGAGGACAGTGAATATACAGCCATGACATCATTACATGAGGGAGGACAGTGAATATACAGCCATGACATCATTACATGAGGAGGACAGTGAATATACAGCCATGACATCATTACATGAGGGAGGACAGTGAATATACAGCCATGACATCATTACATGAGGGAGGACAGTGAATATACAGCCATGACATCATTACATGAGGGAGGACAGTGAATATACAGCCATGACATCATTACATGAGGGAGGACAGTGAATATACAGCCATGACATCATTACATGAGGGAGGACAGTGACTATACAGCCATGACATCATTACATGAGGGAGGACAGTGACTATACAGCCATGACATCATTACATGAGGGAGGACAGTGAATATACAGCCATGACATCATTACATGAGGGAGGACAGTGACTATACAGCCATGACATCATTACATGAGGGAGGACAGTGAATATACAGCCATGACATCATTACATGAGGGAGGACAGTGAATATACAGCCATGACATCATTACATGAGGGAGGACAGTGACTATACAGCCATGACATCATTACATGAGGGAGGACAGTGACTATACAGCCATGACATCATTACATGAGGGAGGACAGTGAATATACAGCCATGACATCATTACATGAGGGAGGACACTGAATATACAGCCATGACATCATTACATGAGGGGAGGACAGTGAATATACAGCCATGACATCATTACATGAGGGGAGGACACTGATTATACAGCCATGACATGATTACATGAGGGAGGACACTGACTATACAGCCATGACATCATTACATGAGGGAGGACAGTGAATATACAGCCATGACATCATTACATGAGGGAGGACACTGAATATACAGCCATGACATCATTACATGAGGGAGGACAGTGACTATACAGCCATGACATCATTACATGAGGGAGGACAGTGACTATACAGCCATGACATCATTACATGAGGGGAGGACAGTGAATATACAGCCATGACATCATTACATGAGGGGAGGACAGTGAATATACAGCCATGACATCATTACATGAGGGAGGACACTGAATATACAGCCATGACATCATTACATGAGGGAGGACAGTGAATATACAGCCATGACATCATTACATGAGGGGAGGACAGTGAATATACAGCCATGACATCATTACATGAGGGAGGACAGTGAATATACAGCCATGACATCATTACATGAGGGGAGGACAGTGACTATACAGCCATGACATCATTACATGAGGGAGGACAGTGAATATACAGCCATGACATCATTACATGAGGGGAGGACACTGACTATACAGCCATGACATCATTACATGAGGGGAGGACAGTGACTATACAGCCATGACATCATTACATGAGGGGAGGACAGTGACTATACAGCCATGACATCATTACATGAGGGAGGACACTGACTATACAGCCATGACATCAGTATGGGGGTCGAAGTATAGATTATAGGGCTGTCCACAGTTGGCAGTAATTCATCTAGAACCAGTGACATCACCTCATCTACCTCTTTGACATCATTACACGATGACGTCACCTGGGGAACAGCCATGGTGTCCGCGTTCCCGCCTCTCGCGCTCCCTCACAAGCCCCGCCCCCCGCCGATACCTGAGGAGAATCCGCCCCGCCTCCTAGCCACTTCCGGTCTCATCCCTGGGTTTCAGTACCTGAGAGCCGCTGTGAGTGATGGCTTTTTTAACCAATCGACAGTCAGGTGGTGATCGTCCGAACCAATCAGCGATGGATTTCAGGCAAGGTGAGTCAAGTGCCGTAGTGACGTCACGGGGCGGAGTCTCTAAACTTGTTTGTTCGTAGAATCCAACCGAAACCCAACAGACATGGAGAGCGCAAAGGGGAGGCTGCTGGGGGTCGTAGTCCTGTTCCTATGTGAGTATGGAGGGGGTCGTAGTCCTGTTCCTGTTCCTATGTGAGTATGGAGGGGGTCGTAGTCCTGTTCCTATGTGAGTATGGAGGGGGTCGTAGTCCCTTTCCCATGTGAGTATATGGAGGGGGTCGTAGTCCCGTTCCTATGTGAGTATGGAGGGGGTCGTAGTCCCGTTCCTATGTGAGTATGGAGGGGGTCGTAGTCCCGTTCCTATGTGAGTATGGAGGGGGTCGTAGTCCCGTTCCTATGTGAGTATGGAGGGCGTCGTAGTCCTGTTCCTATGTGAGTATGGAGGGGGTCGTAGTCCCTTTCCCATGTGAGTATGGAGGGGGTCGTAGTCCCGTTCCTATGTGAGTATGGAGGGTTTCGTAGTCCCGTTCCTATGTGAGTATGGAGGGGGTCGTAGTCCCTTTCCTATGTGAGTATGGAGGGGGTCGTAGTCCCGTTCCTATGTGAGTATGGAGGGAGTCGCCGTCCCGTCCCCGTGTCTGTATGGCGGGGGGTCCCCGTGTCTGTATGACGGGGGGTCGCCGTCCCGTCCCCGTGTCTGTATGGCGGGGGGTCCCCGTGTCTGTATGGCGGGGGGTCGCCGTCCCGTCCCCGTGTCTGTATGGCGGGGAGTCGCCGTCCCGTCCCGTGTCTGTATGGCGGGGTCGCCGTCCCGTCCCGTGTCTGTATGGCGGGGGTCCCCGTGTCTGTATGGCGGGGGTCCCCGTGTCTGTATGACGGGGTCGCCGTCCGTCCTCGTGTCTGTATGGCGGGGAGTCGCCGTCCCGTCCCCGTGTCTGTATGGCGGGGGTCCCCGTGTCTGTATGACGGGGGTCGCCGTCCCCGTGTCTGTATGGCGGGGGTCGCCGTCCCGTCCCGTGTCTGTATGGCGGAGTCGCCGTCCCGTCCCGTGTCTGTATGGCGGGAGTCGCCGTCCCGTCCCGTGTCTGTATGGCGGGGGTCGCCGTCCCGTCCCCGTGTCTGTATGGCGGGGGTCGCCGTCCCGTCCCGTGTACAATGACGGGTCGCGCCGTCCCGTGCCTGTATAATGGGAGTCGCCGTCCCGTCCCTGTATGACGGGAGTCGCCGTCCCGTCCCTGTATAATGAGGGTCGCCGTCCCGTCCCGTGTCTGTATGGCGGGGTCGCCGTCCCGTCCGTCTGTATGACGGGGTCGCGTCCCGTCCCGTGTCTGTATGGCGGGTCGCCGTCCCGTCCCTGTGCCTGTATGACGGGGGTCGCCGTGCCGTCCGTCCCGTGCCTGTATGGCGGGGGTCGCCGTCCCGTGCCTGTATGACGGGAGTCGCCGTCCCGTCCCTGTATAGCGGGGTCGCCGTCCCGTCCCTGTATAATGGGGGTCGCCGTCCCCGTCCCTGTATGACGAGGTCGCCGCCGTCCCCGTGTCTGTATGGCGGGGGTCGCCGTCCCGTCCCCGTGTCTGTATGGCGGGGTCGCCGTCCCGTCCCGTGTCTGTATGGCGAGGGGTCGCCGTCCCGTCCCCGTGCCTGTATGGCGGGGGTGCGCCGTCCCGTCCCGTGTCTGTATGGCGGGGGTCGCCGTCCGTCCCGTGCCTGTATGGCGGGGTCGCCGTCCCGTCCCGTGTCTGTATGGCGGGAGTCGCCGTCCCGTCCCGTGTCTGTATGGCGGGGTCGCCGTCCTCCGTGTCTGTATGGCGGAGGTCGCCGTCCGTCCCCGTGTCTGTATGGCGGGGGTCGCCGTCCCGTCCCGTGTCTGTATGGCGGGGGTCGCCGTCCCGTCCCGTGTCTGTATGGCGGGGGTCGCCGTCCCGTCCCGTGTCTGTATGGCGGGGTCGCCGTCCCGTCCCCGTGTCTGTATGGCGGGGGGTCGCCGTCCCGTCCCCGTGTCTGTATGGCGGGGGGTCGCCGTCCCGTCCCCGTGTCTGTATGGCGGGAGTCGCCGTCCCGTCCCGTGTCTGTATGGCGGGGGTCGCCGTCCCGTCCCTGTATGACGGGGGTCGCCGTCCGTCCCTGTATGTAGCGGGGTCGCCGTCTCGTCCCGTGTCTGTATGGCGGGGGGTCGCCGTCCCGTCCCCGTGTCTGTATGGCGGGGGGTCGCCGTCCCGTCCCCGTGTCTGTATGGCGGGGGGTCGCCGTCCCGTCCCCGTGTCTGTATGGCGGGGGGTCGCCGTCCCGTCCCCGTGTCTGTATGGCGGGGGGTCGCCGTCCCGTCCCCGTGTCTGTATGGCGGGGGGTCGCCGTCCCGTCCCCGTGTCTGTATGGCGGGGGGTCGCCGTCCCCGTGTCTGTATGGCGGGGGGTCGCCGTCCCGTCCCCGTGTCTGTATGGCGGGGGGTCGCCGTCCCGTCCCCGTGTCTGTATGGCGGAATGTCACCCGACCGGTCTGACCGGCTGCTGCGCTGCCACTTCCTGCAGCCACACTGTGGATCACCCCCATCATCCCTTACCCCAGGAGCTGACAGTCTGCTCTCCTCACTATGTTGTCTTCTCCTCAGGTGCTGCGGTGCTGGGCGCCCTGGAGCAGCGTGTAAAGGAAGGAGCAAGTAAGTGCCCCCTGGCCACTGCTCTGCCCCCTGTCCTGTGCCCCCTGGTCACTACTCTGCCCCCTGTCCTGTGCCCCCTGGCCACTGCTCTGCCCCCTGTCCTGTGCCGCCTGGTAACTGCTCTGCCCCCTGTCCTGTGCCGCCTGGTGACTGCTCTGCCCCCTGTCCTGTGCCGCCTGGTGACTGCTCTGCCCCCGTGCTGACCATGTCATTACTGCTCTGCCCCCTGTCCTGTGCTGCCCGGTGACTGCTCTGCCCCCTGTCCTGTGCCGCCCGGTAACTGCTCTGCCCCCTGTCCTGTGCTGCCCGGTGACTGCTCTGCCCCCGTGCTGACCATGTCATTACTGCTCTGCCCCCTGTCCTGTGCCGCCTGGTGACTGCTCTGCCCCCTGTCCTGTGCCGCCTGGTGACTGC
This sequence comes from Bufotes viridis, assembly GCA_033119425.1. Lineage (NCBI taxonomy): Eukaryota > Metazoa > Chordata > Amphibia > Anura > Bufonidae > Bufotes > Bufotes viridis. The sequence goes on from JAKVIS010000344.1 coordinate 15,736, forward strand.
TCTGCCCCCTGTCCTGTGCCCCCTGGCCACTGCTCTGCCCCCTGGCCACTGCTCTGCCCCCTGTCCTGTGCCCCCTGGCCACTGCTCTGCCCCCTGTCCTGTGCCCCCTGGTCACTGCTCTGCCCCCTGTCCTGTGCCCCCTGGCCACTGCTCTGCCCCCTGTCCTGTGCCGCCCGGTGACTGCTCTGCCCCCTGTCCTGTGCCGCCTGGTGACTGCTCTGCCCCCGTGCTGACCATGTCATTACTGCTCTGCCCCCTGTCCTGTGCCGCCTGGTGACTGCTCTGCCCCCTGTCCTGTGCCGCCTGGTGACTGCTCTGCCCCCTGTCCTGTGCCCCCTGGCCACTGCTCTGCCCCCTGTCCTGTGCCGCCCGGTGACTGCTCTGCCCCCGTGCTGACCATGTCATTACTGCTCTGCCCCCTGTCCTGTGCCGCCTGGTGACTGCTCTGCCCCCGTGCTGACCATGTCATTACTGCTCTGCCCCTGTCCTGTGCCGCCTGGTGACTGCTCTGCCCCCTGTCCTGTGCCGCCCGGTGACTGCTCTGCCCCCGTGCTGACCATGTCATTACTGCTCTGCCCCCTGTCCTGTGCCGCCTGGTGACTGCTCTGCCCCCTGTCCTGTGCCGCCCGGTGACTGCTCTGCCCCTGTCCTGTGCCGCCCGGTGACTGCTCTGCCCCCTGTCCTGTGCCGCCTGGTGACTGCTCTGCCCCCGTGCTGACCATGTCATTACTGCTCTGCCCCCTATCCTGTGCCGCCCGGTGACTGCTCTGCCCCCGTGCTGACCATGTCATTACTGCTCTGCCCCCTGTCCTGTGCCGCCTGGTGACTGCTCTGCCCCCTGTCCTGTGCCGCCTGGTGACTGCTCTGCCCCCTGTCCTGTGCCGCCTGGTGACTGCTCTGCCCCCTGTCCTGTGCCGCCTGGTGACTGCTCTGCCCCCGTGCTGACCATGTCATTACTGCTCTGCCCCCTGTCCTGTGCCGCCTGGTGACTGCTCTGCCTCCGTGCTGACCATGTCATTACTGCTCTGCCCCCTGTCCTGTGCCTCCTGGTGACTTCTCTGCCCCCGTGCTGACCATGTCATTACTGCTCTGCCCCCTGTCCTGTGCCGCCTGGTGACTGCTCTGCCCCCTGTCCTGTGCTGCCCGGTGACTGCTCTGCCCCCGTGCTGACCATGTCATTACTGCTCTGCCCCCTGTCCTGTGCCGCCTGGTGACTGCTCTGCCCCCTGTCCTGTGCCGCCTGGTGACTGCTCTGCCCCCTGTCCTGTGCCGCCCGGTGACTGCTCTGCCCCCGTGCTGACCATGTCATTACTGCTCTGCCCCCTATCCTGTGCCGCCTGGTGACTGCTCTGCCCCCGTGCTGTCCATGTCATTACTGCTCTGCCCCCTGTCCTGTGCCGCCTGGTGACTGCTCTGCCCCCTGTCCTGTGCCCCTGGTGACTGCTCTGCCCCCTGTCCTGTGCCGCCTGGTGACTGCTCTGCCCCCTGTCCTGTGCCGCCTGGTGACTGCTCTGCCCCCTGTCCTGTGCCGCCCGGTGACTGCTCTGCCCCCGTGCTGACCATGTCATTACTGCTCTGCCCCCTGTCCTGTGCCGCCTGGTGACTGCTCTGCCCCCTGTCCTGTGCCGCCTGGTGACTGCTCTGCCCCGTGCTGACCATGTCATTACTGCTCTGCCCCCTGTCCCATGCCGCCTGGTGACTGCTCTGCCCCTATCCTGTGCCGCCCGGTGACTGCTCTGCCCCCTGTCCTGTGCCGCCTGGTGACTGCTCTGCCCCCGTGCTGACCATGTCATTACTGCTCTGCCCCTGTCCTGTGCCGCCTGGTGACTGCTCTGCCCCCTGTCCTGTGCCGCCTGGTGACTGCTCTGCCCCTGTCCTGTGCCGCCTGGTGACTGCTCTGCCCCCTGTCCTGTGCTGCCCGGTGACTGCTCTGCCCCTGTCCTGTGCCGCCTGGTGACTGCTCTGCCCCCTGTCCTGTGCCGCCCGGTGACTGCTCTGCCCCGTGCTGACCATGTCATAACTGCTCTGCCCCCTGTCCTGTGCCGCCTGGTGACTGCTCTGCCCCCTGTCCTGTGCCGCCTGGTGACTGCTCTGCCCCCTGTCCTGTGCCGCCTGGTGACTGCTCTGCCCCCTGTCCTGTGCCGCCTGGCCACTGCTCTGCCCCCTGTCCTGTGCCGCCTGGTGACTGCTCTGCCCCCTATCCTGTGCCGCCCGGTGACTGCTCTGCCCCCGTGCTGACCATGTCATTACTGCTCTGCCCCCTGTCCTGTGCCGCCCGGTGACTGCTCTGCCCCCTGTCCTGTGCCGCCTGGTGACTGCTCTGCCCCCTGTCCTGTGCCGCCTGGTGACTGCTCTGCCCCTGTCCTAGTGCCGCCTGGTGACTGCTCTGCCCCCGTGCTGACCATGTCATTACTGCTCTGCCCCTGTCCTGTGCCGCCTGGTGACTGCTCTGCCCCCGTGCTGACCATGTCATTACTGCTCTGCCCCCTGTCCTGTGCTGCCCGGTGACTGCTCTGCCTCCGTGCTGACCATGTCATTACTGCTCTGCCCCCTATCCTGTGCCGCCTGGTGACTGCTCTGCCCCCTGTCCTGTGCCGCCTGGTGACTGCTCTGCCCCCGTGCTGACCATGTCATTACTGCTCTGCCCCCTATCCTGTGCCGCCTGGTGACTGCTCTGCCCCCTGTCCTGTGCCGCCTGGTGACTGCTCTGCCCCCGTGCTGACCATGTCATTACTGCTCTGCCCCCTATCCTGTGCCGCCTGGTGACTGCTCTGCCCCCTTTCCTGTGCCGCCTGGTGACTGCTCTGCCCCCGTGCTGACCATGTCATTACTGCTCTGCCCCCTGTCCTGTGCCACCTGGTGACTGCTCTGCCCCCGTGCTGACCATGTCATTACTGCTCTGCCCCCTGTCCTGTGCCGCCTGGTGACTGCTCTGCCCCCGTGCTGACCATGTCATTACTGCTCTGCCCCCTGTCCTGTGCCGCCCGGTGACTGCTCTGCCCCCTATCCTGTGCCGCCCGGTGACTGCTCTGCCCCCTGTCCTGTGCCGCCCGGTGACTGCTCTGCCCCCTGTCCTGTGCCGCCCGGTGACTGCTCTGCCCCCTGTCCTGTGCCGCCTGGTGACTGCTCTGCCCCCTGTCCTGTGCCCCCTGGCCACTGCTCTGCCCCCTGTCCTGTGCCCCCTGGCCACTGCTCTGCCCCCTGGCCACTGCTCTGCCCCCTGTCCTGTGCCGCCTGGTGACTGCTCTGCCCCCTGTCCTGTGCCGCCTGGTGACTGCTCTGCCCCCTGTCCTGTGCCGCCTGGTGACTGCTCTGCCCCTGTCCTGTGCCGCCTGGTGACTGCTCTGCCCCCTGTCCTGTGCCGCCTGGTGACTGCTCTGCCCCCTGTCCTGTGCCGCCTGGTGACTGCTCTGCCCCTGTCCCATGCCCCCTGGCCACTGCTCTGCCCCCTGTCCTGTGCCGCCTGGTGACTGCTCTGCCCCTGTCCTGTGCCCCTGGCCACTGCTCTGCCCCCTGTCCTGTGCCGCCTGGCGACTGCTCTGCCCCCTGGCCACTGCTCTGCCCCCTGTCCTGTGCCGCCTGGTGACTGCTCTGCCCCCGTGCTGACCATGTCATTACTGCTCTGCCCCTGTCCTGTGCCGCCCGGTGACTGCTCTGCCCCTGTCCTGTGCCGCCTGGTGACTGCTCTGCCCCCTGTCCTGTGCCGCCTGGTGACTGCTCTGCCCCCTGTCCTGTGCCGCCTGGTGACTGCTCTGCCCCTGTCCTGTGCCGCCCGGTGACTGCTCTGCCCCGTGCTGACCATGTCATTACTGCTCTGCCCCCTGTCCTGTGCCGCCTGGTGACTGCTCTGCCCCTGTCCTGTGCCGCCTGGTGACTGCTCTGCCCCCTGTCCTGTGCCGCCTGGCCACTGCTCTGCCCCTGTCCTGTGCCCCTGGCACTGCTCTGCCCCCTGTCCTGTGCCGCCTGGCGACTGCTCTGCCCCCGTGCTGACCATGTCATTACTGCTCTGCCCCCTGTCCTGTGCCGCCTGGTGACTGCTCTGCCCCGTGCTGACCATGTCATTACTGCTCTGCCCCTGTCCTGTGCCGCCTGGTGACTGCTCTGCCCCTGTCCTGTGCCGCCTGGTGACTGCTCTGCCCCCGTGCTGACCATGTCATTACTGCTCTGCCCCCTGTCCTGTGCCGCCTGGTGACTGCTCTGCCCCCTGTCCTGTGCCGCCTGGTGACTGCTCTGCCCCCTGTCCTGTGCCGCCTGGTGACTGCTCTGCCCCCTGTCCTGTGCCGCCTGGTGACTGCTCTGCCCCTGTGCTGACCATGTCATTACTGCTCTGCCCCCTGTCCTGTGCCGCCCGGTGACTGCTCTGCCCCTGTGCTGACCATGTCATTACTGCTCTGCCCCCTGTCCTGTGCCGCCTGGTGACTGCTCTGCCCCCTGTCCTGTGCCGCCTGGTGACTGCTCTGCCCCCTGTCCTGTGCCGCCTGGTGACTGCTCTGCCCCCTGTCCTGTGCCGCCTGGTGACTGCTCTGCCCCCTGTCCTGTGCCGCCTGGTGACTGCTCTGCCCCCTGTCCTGTGCCGCCTGGTGACTGCTCTGCCCCTGTCCTGTGCCGCCTGGTGACTGCTCTGCCTCTGTCCTGTGCCGCCTGGTAACTGCTCTGCCCCTGTCCCATGCCGCCTGGCACTGCTCTGCCCCTGTCCTGTGCCCCTGGCCACTGCTCTGCCCCCTGTCCTGTGCCGCCTGGCGACTGCTCTGCCCCTGTCCTGTGCCGCCTGGTGACTGCTCTGCCCCCTGTCCTGTGCCGCCTGGTGACTGCTCTGCCCCTGTCCTGTGCCGCCTGGTGACTGCTCTGCCCCCTGTCCTGTGCCGCCTGGTGACTGCTCTGCCCCCTGTCCTGTGCCGCCTGGTGACTGCTCTGCCCCTGTCCTGTGCCGCCTGGTGACTGCTCTGCCCCTGTCCCATGCCGCCTGGTGACTGCTCTGCCCCCTGTCCTGTGCCGCCTGGTGACTGCTCTGCCCCCTGTCCTGTGCCGCCTGGTGACTGCTCTGCCCCTGTGCTGACCATGTCATTACTGCTCTGCCCCCTATCCTGTGCCGCCTGGTGACTGCTCTGCCCCCTGTCCTGTGCCGCCTGGTGACTGCTCTGCCCCCTGTCCTGTGCCGCCTGGTGACTGCTCTGCCCCCGTGCTGACCATGTCATTACTGCTCTGCAGGTGTGGAGTTCTCCTGTAACTACCCCCCGTCCTACCAGGATCCGCGCGTCGAGTGGAAGTTCAGCTCCGGCCAGGACACCGCCTTAATCTACTACAATGGAAAGCTGACGGGTGCGTGTGCCGCTACATACACCGGGGGTAGTACCGCCTGAGCGCGTCCCCCCGTACTATGTCACCTCTCTTCTTCTAGACTCCTATAAAGACAGGGCGAAAATCTTCACCCAAGGACTGCGGCTGCAGAGCGTTACCCGAAAGGATGCGGGCGACTACGTGTGCGAGGTGACGAGCGCCTCCTCCCTGTACACAGAAATCAAGACCCAGCTGGTGGTCCTGGGTGAGCATGAGAGCGCACGGGGGGTAGATGTATGAGAGTGCTCGGGGGGTAGGAAGATGGATGAGAGCGCACGGGGGGTAGATGTATGAGAGCGCACAGGGGGTAGGAAGATGTACGAGAGCGCACGTGGGGTAGGAAGATGTACGAGAGCACACGGGGGAGTGTAGGTAGATGGATGAGAGCGCACGGGGGGTAGGAAGATGTACGAGAGCACACGGGGGAGTGTAGGAAGATGTATGAGAGCACACGGGGGTAGATGGATGAGAGCGCACGGGGGAGTGTAGGTAGATGGATGAGAGCGCACGGGAGGAGGTACCTGTACGAGGTGGCGGGCGGTCTGCACACCCTGTAACGTGTAGGGTTCCTCTTTCAGTCCCGCCCTCTAAGCCCGTGGCTCAGGTGCCCACATCTCTGACCATCGGGAGCTCGGCCACCCTGCGCTGTGTGGAGAACGAGGCCTCCCCTCCCGAAAAATCACCTGGTACAAGAACAAGATCCTGATGCCTGAAGACCCCAAGACCAGCGCCACCTTCCAGAACTCCTCCTACGTCCTCAACCCCGCCACCGGCGACCTGGTAACGACTGCCTCCCGCTAACCAGCCCTCCTGTACTGCTCGTGGAGCTACGGTCACCCCTATACTGTGTCCTTCCTGTACTGCTCGTGGAGCTACGATCACCCCCCTATACTGTGTCCCTCCTGTACTGCTCGTGGAGCCACGGTCACCCCCTATACTGTGTCCCTCCTGTACTGCTCGTGGAGCTACAGTCACCCCCTATACTGTGTCCCTCCTGTACTGCTCGTGGAGCTACGATCACCCCCTATACTGTGTCCCTCCTGTACTGCTCGTGGAGCTACAGTCACCCCCTATACTGTGTCCCTCCTGTACTGCTCGTGGAGCTATGATCACCCCCTATACTGTGTCCCTCCTGTACTGCTCGTGGAGCTACGGTCACCCCCTATACTGTGTCCCTCCTGTACTGCTCGTGGAGCTACAGTCACCCCCTATACTGTGTCCCTCCTGTACTGCTCGTGGAGCTACAGTCACCCCCTATACTGTGTCCCTCCTGTACTGCTCGTGGAGCTACGGTCACCCCCTATACTGTGTCCCTCCTGTACTGCTCTGTGGAGCTACGGTCACCCCCTATACTGTGTCCCTCCTGTACTGCTCGTGGAGCTACGGTCACCCCCTATACTGGATCCCTCCAGTACTGCTCGTGGAGCTACGGTCACCCCCTATACTGTGTTCCTCCTGTACTGCTCGTGGAGCTACAGTCACCCCCTATACTGTGTCCCTCCTGTACTGCTCGTGGAGCTACAGTCACCCCCTATACTGTGTCCCTCCTGTACTGCCTCGTGGAGCTACAGTCACCCCTATACTGTGTCCCTCCTGTACTGCTCGTGGAGCTACAGTCACCCCCTATACTGTGTTCCTCCTGTACTGCTCGTGGAGCTACGGTCACCCCCTATACTGTGTCCCTCCTGTACTGCTCGTGGAGCTACGGTCACCCCCCTATACTGTGTCCCTCCTGTACTGCTCGTGGAGCTACAGTCACCCCCTATACTGTGTCCCTCCTGTACTGCTCTGTGGAGCTATAGTCACCCCCTATACTGTGTCCCTCCTGTACTGCTCGTGGAGCTACAGTCACCCCCTATACTGTGTCCCTCCTGTACTGCTCGTGGAGCTATAGTCACCCCCTATACTGTGTCCCTCCTGTACTGCTCGTGGAGCTATAGTCACCCCCTATACTGTGTCCCTCCTGTACTGCTCGTGGAGCCACGGTCACCCCCTATACTGTGTCCCTCCTGTACTGCTCGTGGAGCTACAGTCACCCCCTATACTGTGTCCCTCCTGTACTGCTCGTGGAGCTACAGTCACCCCCTATACTGTGTCCCTCCTGTACTGCTCGTGGAGCTACGGTCACCCCCTATACTGTGTCCCTCCTGTACTGCTCGTGGAGCTACGGTCACCCCTATACTGTGTCCCTCCTGTACTGCTCGTGGAGCTACAGTCACCCCCTATACTGTGTCCCTCCTGTACTGCTCGTGGAGCTACAGTCACCCCCTATACTGTGTCCCTCCTGTACTGCTCGTGGAGCTACAGTCACCCCCTATACTGTGTCCCTCCTGTACTGCTCGTGGAGCTACAGTCACCCCCTATACTGTGTCCCTCCTGTACTGCTCGTGGAGCTATAGTCACCCCCTATACTGTGTCCCTCCTGTACTGCTCGTGGAGCTATAGTCACCCCCTATACTGTGTCCCTCCTGTACTGCTCGTGGAGCTACAGTCACCCCCTATACTGTGTCCCTCCTGTACTGCTCGTGGAGCTACAGTCACCCCCTATACTGTGTCCCTCCTGTACTGCTCGTGGAGCTACGGTCACCCCCTATACTGTGTCCCTCCTGTACTGCTCGTGGAGCTACGGTCACCCCTATACTGTGTCCCTCCTGTACTGCTCGTGGAGCTACAGTCACCCCCTATACTGTGTCCCTCCTGTACTGCTCGTGGAGCTATAGTCACCCCCTATACTGTGTCCCTCCTGTACTGCTCGTGGAGCTACGGTCACCCCCTATACTGTGTCCCTCCTGTACTGCTCCGTGGAGCTACAGTCACCCCCTATACTGTGTCCCTCCTGTACTGCTCTGTGGAGCTATAGTCACCCCCTATACTGTGTCCCTCCTGTACTGCTCGTGTAGCTACGGTCACCCCCTATACTGTGTCCCTCCTGTACTGCTCGTGGAGCTACGGTCACCCCTATACTGTGTCCCTCCTGTACTGCTTCGTGGAGCTACGGTCACCCCCCTATACTGGATTCCTCCAGTACTGCTCGTGGAGCTACGGTCACCCCCTATACTGTGTCCCTCCTGTACTGCCTCGTGGAGCTACGGTCACCCCCTATACTGTGTCCCTCCTGTACTGCTCGTGGAGCTACAATCACCCCCTATACTGTGTCCCTCCTGTACTGCTCGTGGAGCTACGGTCACCCCCTATACTGTGTCCCTCCTGTACTGCTCGTGGAGCTACGGTCACCCCCTATACTGTGTCCCTCCTGTACTGCTCGTGGAGCTACGGTCACCCCCTATACTGTGTCCCTCCTGTACTGCTCGTGGAGCTACGGTCACCCCCTATACTGTGTCCCTCCTGTACTGCTCGTGGAGCTATAGTCACCCCCCTATACTGTGTCCCTCCTGTACTGCTCGTGGAGCTATAGTCACCCCCTATACTGTGTCCCTCCTGTACTGCTCGTGGAGCTATAGTCACCCCCCTATACTGTGTCCCTCCTGTACTGCTCATGGAGCTACGGTCACGCCCCCCCCCCATAATGGATCCCAATTAGTACTGCTCGTGGAGCTATGGTCACTCCCTCCTGTACTGCTCATGGAGCTACGGTCACCCCCCCATAATGGATCCCATTCTGTACTGCTCGTGGAGCTATGGTCGCCCCCATGGAATAATGGAACCCTCCTGTACCAGATCTGCATTGCTCCTATACAGGCGATTGATACTAACCTCCAGTTCCTACCTTGTTGTTTAGACTTTTCACTCTGTGACGCAGTCGGACTCGGGGAGTATTACTGCGAGGTGTCTAATGAGGAGGGGCGCCAGGTGTCTGCAGGGGTCACTATGGAGGCTTGTAAGTAGGCATCCCTGGCGTGGAGCGTTTGCCGTTTCCTGGGCTTGGGTGGAGTTGTATTTTCTGTCTTTTATCCCTTGCAGATGAGAAGAACGTTGGTGGAATCGTGGCTGCAGTCATCATAGTCTTCATCATTCTGGCCTTGATTGGATTTGCCTTGTGGTTTGCATTCAGCCGTGGATACATCGGGAGTGAGTATCAGACCGCCGTGGGGGTAGTACGTAAGCAGCATGGGGCACAGTCTAATGGCTCTAATCTTCTTCTGTTTCAGAGAAACAAAGTAAGTGGAGAGCTGTGACCGTTCCACCACTTGAAGGCACCTCATTCCAGAGCAGCCTGCTGGTACAAGTCTCTCAGGTGTCATGGCTGTTGCTGGATCTATCTCACTATTTCTCTCTCTTGCAGCAAAAAGTGATCTACAGTCAACCATCAGACACCCGCAGCGATGTAAGTGTGAGGATGTCTTGTGCCAGGAGGGATGGCTGTGTGGAGAGGAGTGTAAGGAGGTCGTCTGCTGGGAGGGATGGCTGTGTGGAGAGGAGTGTGAGGAGGTCGGTGTGCCGGGAAAGATTGCTGTGTGGAGAGGATTGTGTGGCGACCGTGTGCCGGGAGGGTGGCTGTGTGGAGAGGAGTGTGAGGAGTTCGTGTGCCAAGAGGGATGGCTGTGTGGAGAGGAGTGTGCGGAGGTCGTGTGCCGGGAAAGATTGCTGTGTGGAGAGGATTGTGTGGCGACCGTGTGCCGGGAGGGGTGGCTGTGTGGAGGGGAGTGTGAGGAGGTCGTGTGTCGGGAGGGATGGCTTTGAGGAGAGAAGTGTGCGGAGGTCGTGTGTCGGGAAGGATGGCTGTGTGGAGAGGAGTGTAAGGAGGTCGTCTGCTGGGAGGGATGGCTGTGTGGAGAGGTCGTCTGCTGGGAGGGATGGCTGTGTGGAGAGGAGTGTAAGGAGGTCGTCTGCTGGGAGGGATGGCTGTGTGGAGAGGAGTGTGAGGAGGTCGTCTGCTGGGAGGGATGGCTGTGTGGAGAGGAGTGTAAGGAGGTCGTCTGCTGGGAGGGATGGCTGTGTGGAGAGAAGTATGAGGAGGTTGTCTGCTGGGAGGGATGGCTTTGTGGAGAGAAGTATGAGGAGGTTGTCTGCTGGGAGGGATGGTTGTGTGTGGAGGTCGTCTGCCAGGAGGGATGGCTGTGTGGAGAGGAGTGTGTGCAGGTCATGTGCCGGGAGGGACTGTTTAGTTGGTCGTGGACGCCCTTGCCTCGTGTAGTGTGTGCGTGGCAGTGGACGGCCCCGGCCAGTGTGTGCGTGGCAGTGGACGGCCCCGGCCAGTGTGTGCGTGGCAGTGGACGGCCCGGCCAGTGTGTGCGTGGCAGTGGACGGCCCCGGCCAGTGTGTGCGTGGCAGTGGACGGCCCCGGCCAGTGTGTGCGTGGCAGTGGGCGGCCCGGCCAGGTGTGCGTGGCAGTGGACGGCCCCGGCCAGTGTGTGCGTGGCAGTGGGCGGCCCGGCCAGTGTGTGCGTGGCAGTGGGCGGCCCGGCCAGTGTGTGCGTGGCAGTGGGCGGCCCCGGCCAGTGTGTGCGTGGCAGTGGGCGGCCCCGGCCAGTGTGTGCGTGGCAGTGGACGGCCCCGGCCAGTGTGTGCGTGGCAGTGGACGGCCCCGGCCAGTGTGTGCGTGGCAGTGGACGGCCCCGGCCAGTGTGTGCGTGGCAGTGGACGGCCCCGGCCAGTGTGTGTGTGGACGCCCTTGCCTCGGGCAGTGCGTGTGTGGCAGCGGACGGCCTCGGCCTGTATGTGTGTGGACCCCTTGCCTCGGCCAGTATGTGTGTGGCAGTGGGCGGCCCGGGCAGTATGTGTGGACCCTTGCCTCGGCCAGTATGTGTGTGGCAGTGGGCGGCCCGGGCAGTGTGTGTGTGTGGCAGTGGACGGCCCCGGGCAGTATGTGTGTGGACGCCCTTGCCTCGGGCAGTGTGTGTGGCAGTGGACGGCCCGGGCAGTATGTGTGTGGCAGTGGGCGGCCCCGGCCAGTGTGTGTGTGGCAGTGGACGGCCTCGGGCAGTTTGTGTGTGGCAGTGGACGGCCTCGGCCAGTGTGTGTGTGGCAGTGGACGGCCCCGGCCAGTGTGTGTGTGGCAGTGGACGGCCCGGGCAGTGTGTGTGTGGCAGTGGGCGGCCCCGGGCAGTGTGTGTGTGGCAGTGGGCGGCCTCGGCCAGTATGTGTGGGCGCCCTTGCCTCGGCCAGTGTGTGTGTGTGGCAGTGGGCGGCCCGGGCAGTGTGTGTGTGTGTGGCAGTGGACGGCCTCGGCCAGTGTGTGTGTGGCAGTGGACGGCCCGGGCAGTGTGTGTGTGGCAGTGGACGGCCCCGGCAGTGTGTGTGTGTGGCAGTGGACGGCCCCGGCCAGTGTGTGTGTGGCAGTGGATTGCCTCGGGCAGTGTGTGTTGGCAGGGCGGCCTCGGCCAGTATGTGTGTGGCAGTGGACGGCCCGGGCAGTGTGTGTGTCTGTAGCCGCCGCTGTGTTTGGCTCCGGGGGCCACACCTGGGTCTTTATCCACTGACCGACTAGAAGTTTTTGTCTTTTTCTGTTTAGAAGAACTTCCAGCAGACCTCGTCATTTGTGGTGTGAGTGGAGCGCCTCCTGCTGTCTGAGCACCTCTTATTTATCGCCCCAGCCTTCTGATGCTTGCACTATTCCGTCGTGCTCCTCCTTGTGCCTTGGTATTCATGAACTGGTAGTAAGCAACCACTGGGGCCCCGTACAGCCCGGGGGGCTGCATTTACATGGTCTTCTGTATGAAATGTTTTTAACTTGTGTTTTTCTATTTTTATCGACTATTGTGAATAAATCTGATAAAGCCGAGCGCTGTCTGTGTGTCATATGATTGGGGAGGGCGGTTTACCATCGGGCGCATGTACAGAGAGCGTGCTACTCTGATCACCTGACAGGAAACGCCCCCAAGAGTGAGGGGAAGAAATACGGAGCCGCGTGGCCCCACCATTTACAATGAGATTTGTCCCTTCACCCATGTGTAGTATCATCTGCCGTGTGCCCAGGAGTTCTCCGCTATATACCCCTCAGAATCCCTCCAGATATCTTACATATCACATACCGCGTGGAGCCTGGCGCGTCTGACATACACCGCGCTGTGCCTTTAATAAATGTGTCCAGACACGCTCAGGTCCCCAAAGCCGTGAGGTAGCAGAGTAACGCAGCGATACACCGCACTGTGCCTTTAATAAATGTGTCATACACGCCAGACCCGCCAAAGCCGTGAGGTAGCAGAGTAACGCAGCGATACAACCGCACTGTGCCTTTAATAAATGTGTCATACACGCCAGGCCCGCCAAAGCCGTGAGGTAGCAGAGTAACGCAGCGATACACCGCGCTGTGCCTTTAATAAATGTGTCATACACGCCAGACCCACCAAAGCCGTGAGGTAGCAGAGTAACGCAGCGATACACCGCGCTGTGCCTTTAATAAATGTGTCATACACGCCAGACCCGCCAAAGCCGTGAGGTAGCAGAGTAACGCAGCGATACACCGCACTGTGCCTTTAATAAATGTGTCATACACGCCAGGCCCGCCAAAGCCGTGAGGTAGCAGAGTAACGCAGCGATACACCGCGCTGTGCCTTTAATAAATGTGTCATACACGCCAGACCCGCCAAAGCCGTGAGGTAGCAGAGTAACGCAGCGATACACCGCGCTGTGCCTTTAATAAATGTGTCATACACGCCAGACCCGCCAAAGCCGTGAGGTAGCAGAGTAACGCAGCGATACACCGCGCTGTGCCTTTAATAAATGTGTCATACACGCCAGACCCGCCAAAGCCGTGAGGTAGCAGAGTAACGCAGCGATACACCGCGCTGTGCCTTTAATAAATGTGTCATACACGCCAGACCCGCCAAAGCCGTGAGGTAGCAGAGTAACGCAGCGATACACCGCGCTGTGCCTTTAATAAATGTGTCATACACGCCAGGCCCGCCAAAGCCGTGAGGTAGCAGAGTAACGCAGCGATACACCGCACTGTGCCTTTAATAAATGTGTCATACACGCCAGACCCGCCAAAGCCGTGAGGTAGCAGAGTAACGCAGCGATACACCGCACTGTGCCTTTAATAAATGTGTCATACACGCCAGGCCCACCAAAGCCGTGAGGTAGCAGAGTAACGCAGCGATACACCGCGCTGTGCCTTTAATAAATGTGTCATACACGCCAGGCCCGCCAAAGCCGTGAGGTAGCAGAGTAACGCAGCGATACACCGCGCTGTGCCTTTAATAAATGTGTCATACACGCCAGGCCCGCCAAAGCCGTGAGGTAGCAGAGTAACGCAGCGATACACCGCGCTGTGCCTTTAATAAATGTGTCATACACGCCAGGCCCGCCAAAGCCGTGAGGTAGCAGAGTAACGCAGCGATACACCGCGCTGTGCCTTTAATAAATGTGTCATACACGCCAGACCCGCCAAAGCCGTGAGGTAGCAGAGTAACGCAGCGATACACCGCGCTGTGCCTTTAATAAATGTGTCATACACACCAGGCCCACCAAAGCCGTGAGGTAGCAGAGTAACGCAGCGATACACCGCACTGTGCCTTTAATAAATGTGTCAGACACGCCAGGCCCACCAAAGCCGTGAGGTAGCAGAGTAACGCAGCGATACACCGCGCTGTGCCTTTAATAAATGTGTCATACACGCCAGGCCCTCCAAAGCCGTGAGGTAGCAGAGTAACGCAGCGATACACCGCACTGTGCCTTTAATAAATGTGTCATACACGCCAGGCCCGCCAAAGCCGTGAGGTAGCAGAGTAACGCAGCGATACACCGCGCTGTGCCTTTAATAAATGTGTCATACACGCCAGGCCCACCAAAGCCGTGAGGTAGCAGAGTAACGCAGCGATACACCGCGCTGTGCCTTTAATAAATGTGTCATACACGCCAGGCCCGCCAAAGCCGTGAGGTAGCAGAGTAACGCAGCGATACACCGCGCTGTGCCTTTAATAAATGTGTCATACACGCCAGGCCCGCCAAAGCCGTGAGGTAGCAGAGTAACGCAGCGATACACCGCGCTGTGCCTTTAATAAATGTGTCATACACGCCAGGCCCGCCAAAGCCGTGAGGTAGCAGAGTAACGCAGCGATACACCGCGCTGTGCCTTTAATAAATGTGTCATACACGCCAGGCCCGCCAACGCCGTGAGGTAGCAGAGTAACGCAGCGATACACCGCGCTGTGCCTTTAATAAATGTGTCAGACACGCCAGGCCGGCCAAAGCCGTGAGGTAGCAGAGTAACGCAGCGATACACCGCGCTGTGCCTTTAATAAATGTGTCATACACGCCAGGCCCACCAAAGCCGTGACGTAGCAGAGTAACGCAGCGATACAACCGCGCTGTGCCTTTAATAAATGTGTCATACACGCCAGGCCCACCAAAGCCGTGAGGTAGCAGAGTAACGCAGCGATACACCGCACTGTGCCTTTAATAAATGTGTCATACACGCCAGGCCCTCCAAAGCCGTGAGGTAGCAGAGTAACGCAGCGATACACCGCACTGTGCCTTTAATAAATGTGTCATACACGCCAGGCCCGCCAAAGCCGTGAGGTAGCAGAGTAACGCAGCGATACACCGCGCTGTGCCTTTAATAAATGTGTCATACACGCCAGGCCCGCCAAAGCCGTGAGGTAGCAGAGTAACGCAGCGATACACCGCGCTGTGCCTTTAATAAATGTGTCATACACGCCAGACCCGCCAAAGCCGTGAGGTAGCAGAGTAACGCAGCGATACACCGCGCTGTGCCTTTAATAAATGTGTCATACACGCCAGGCCCGCCAAAGCCGTGAGGTAGCAGAGTAACGCAGCGATACACCGCGCTGTGCCTTTAATAAATGTGTCATACACGCCAGGCCCGCCAAAGCCGTGAGGTAGCAGAGTAACGCAGCGATACACCGCGCTGTGCCTTTAATAAATGTGTCATACACGCCAGACCCGCCAAAGCCGTGAGGTAGCAGAGTAACGCAGCGATACACCGCGCTGTGCCTTTAATAAATGTGTCATACACGCCAGGCCCGCCAAAGCCGTGAGGTAGCAGAGTAACGCAGCGATACACCGCGCTGTGCCTTTAATAAATGTGTCATACACGCCAGGCCCACCAAAGCCGTGAGGTAGCAGAGTAACGCAGCGATACACCGCGCTGTGCCTTTAATAAATGTGTCATACACGCCAGGCCCGCCAAAGCCGTGAGGTAGCAGAGTAACGCAGCGATACACCGCGCTGTGCCTTTAATAAATGTGTCATACACGCCAGGCCCGCCAAAGCCGTGAGGTAGCAGAGTAACGCAGCGATACACCGCGCTGTGCCTTTAATAAATGTGTCATACACGCCAGGCCCGCCAAAGCCGTGAGGTAGCAGAGTAACGCAGCGATACACCGCGCTGTGCCTTTAATAAATGTGTCATACACGCCAGGCCCGCCAAAGCCGTGAGGTAGCAGAGTAACGCAGCGATACACCGCGCTGTGCCTTTAATAAATGTGTCATACACGCCAGGCCCGCCAAAGCCGTGAGGTAGCAGAGTAACGCAGCGATACACCGCGCTGTGCCTTTAATAAATGTGTCATACACGCCAGGCCCGCCAAAGCCGTGAGGTAGCAGAGTAACGCAGCGATACACCGCGCTGTGCCTTTAATAAATGTGTCATACACGCCAGGCCCGCCAAAGCCGTGAGGTAGCAGAGTAACGCAGCGATACAACCGCGCTGTGCCTTTAATAAATGTGTCATACACGCCAGGCCCGCCAAAGCCGTGAGGTAGCAGAGTAACGCAGCGATACACCGCGCTGTGCCTTTAATAAATGTGTCATACACGCCAGGCCCACCAAAGCCGTGAGGTAGCAGAGTAACGCAGCGATACACCGCACTGTGCCTTTAATAAATGTGTCATACACGCCAGACCCGCCAAAGCCGTGAGGTAGCAGAGTAACGCAGCGATACACCGCGCTGTGCCTTTAATAAATGTGTCATACACGCCAGACCCACCAAAGCCGTGAGGTAGCAGAGTAACGCAGCGATACACCGCGCTGTGCCTTTAATAAATGTGTCATACACGCCAGGCCCGCCAAAGCCGTGAGGTAGCAGAGTAACGCAGCGATACACCGCGCTGTGCCTTTAATAAATGTGTCATACACGCCAGACCCGCCAAAGCCGTGAGGTAGCAGAGTAACGCAGCGATACACCGCGCTGTGCCTTTAATAAATGTGTCATACACGCCAGGCCCGCCAAAGCCGTGAGGTAGCAGAGTAACGCAGCGATACACCGCGCTGTGCCTTTAATAAATGTGTCATACACGCCAGGCCCGCCAAAGCCGTGAGGTAGCAGAGTAACGCAGCGATACACCGCGCTGTGCCTTTAATAAATGTGTCATACACGCCAGGCCCGCCAAAGCCGTGAGGTAGCAGAGTAACGCAGCGATACACCGCGCTGTGCCTTTAATAAATGTGTCATACACGCCAGACCCGCCAAAGCCGTGAGGTAGCAGAGTAACGCAGCGATACACCGCGCTGTGCCTTTAATAAATGTGTCATACACGCCAGGCCCGCCAAAGCCGTGAGGTAGCAGAGTAACGCAGCGATACACCGCGCTGTGCCTTTAATAAATGTGTCATACACGCCAGACCCGCCAAAGCCGTGAGGTAGCAGAGTAACGCAGCGATACACCGCACTGTGCCTTTAATAAATGTGTCATACACGCCAGGCCCGCCAAAGCCGTGAGGTAGCAGAGTAACGCAGCGATACACCGCGCTGTGCCTTTAATAAATGTGTCATACACGCCAGGCCCGCCAAAGCCGTGAGGTAGCAGAGTAACGCAGCGATACACCGCGCTGTGCCTTTAATAAATGTGTCATACACGCCAGGCCCGCCAAAGCCGTGAGGTAGCAGAGTAACGCAGCGATACACCGCACTGTGCCTTTAATAAATGTGTCATACACGCCAGGCCCACCAAAGCCGTGAGGTAGCAGAGTAACGCAGCGATACACCGCGCTGTGCCTTTAATAAATGTGTCATACACGCCAGGCCCGCCAAAGCCGTGAGGTAGCAGAGTAACGCAGCGATACACCGCGCTGTGCCTTTAATAAATGTGTCATACACGCCAGGCCCGCCAAAGCCGTGAGGTAGCAGAGTAACGCAGCGATACACCGCGCTGTGCCTTTAATAAATGTGTCATACACGCCAGACCCGCCAAAGCCGTGAGGTAGCAGAGTAACGCAGCGATACACCGCGCTGTGCCTTTAATAAATGTGTCATACACGCCAGGCCCGCCAAAGCCGTGAGGTAGCAGAGTAACGCAGCGATACACCGCGCTGTGCCTTTAATAAATGTGTCATACACGCCAGGCCCGCCAAAGCCGTGAGGTAGCAGAGTAACGCAGCGATACACCGCACTGTGCCTTTAATAAATGTGTCATACACGCCAGGCCCACCAAAGCCGTGAGGTAGCAGAGTAACGCAGCGATACACCGCGCTGTGCCTTTAATAAATGTGTCATACACGCCAGGCCCGCCAAAGCCGTGAGGTAGCAGAGTAACGCAGCGATACACCGCGCTGTGCCTTTAATAAATGTGTCATACACGCCAGGCCCGCCAAAGCCGTGAGGTAGCAGAGTAACGCAGCGATACACCGCGCTGTGCCTTTAATAAATGTGTCATACACGCCAGGCCCGCCAAAGCCGTGAGGTAGCAGAGTAACGCAGCGATACACCGCGCTGTGCCTTTAATAAATGTGTCATACACGCCAGGCCCGCCAAAGCCGTGAGGTAGCAGAGTAACGCAGCGATACACCGCGCTGTGCCTTTAATAAATGTGTCATACACGCCAGGCCCGCCAAAGCCGTGAGGTAGCAGAGTAACGCAGCGATACACCGCGCTGTGCCTTTAATAAATGTGTCATACACGCCAGGCCCGCCAAAGCCGTGAGGTAGCAGAGTAACGCAGCGATACACCGCGCTGTGCCTTTAATAAATGTGTCATACACGCCAGACCCGCCAAAGCCGTGAGGTAGCAGAGTAACGCAGCGATACACCGCGCTGTGCCTTTAATAAATGTGTCATACACGCCAGACCCACCAAAGCCGTGAGGTAGCAGAGTAACGCAGCGATACACCGCACTGTGCCTTTAATAAATGTGTCATACACGCCAGACCGGCCAAAGCCGTGAGGTAGCAGAGTAACGCAGCGATACACCGCGCTGTGCCTTTAATAAATGTGTCATACACGCCAGGCCCGCCAAAGCCGTGAGGTAGCAGAGTAACGCAGCGATACACCGCGCTGTGCCTTTAATAAATGTGTCATACACGCCAGGCCCGCCAAAGCCGTGAGGTAGCAGAGTAACGCAGCGATACACCGCACTGTGCCTTTAATAAATGTGTCATACACGCCAGGCCCGCCAAAGCCGTGAGGTAGCAGAGTAACGCAGCGATACACCGCGCTGTGCCTTTAATAAATGTGTCATACACGCCAGGCCCGCCAAAGCCGTGAGGTAGCAGAGTAACGCAGCGATACACCGCGCTGTGCCTTTAATAAATGTGTCATACACGCCAGACCCGCCAAAGCCGTGAGGTAGCAGAGTAACGCAGCGATACACCGCACTGTGCCTTTAATAAATGTGTCATACACGCCAGGCCCGCCAAAGCCGTGAGGTAGCAGAGTAACGCAGCGATACACCGCGCTGTGCCTTTAATAAATGTGTCATACACGCCAGACCCGCCAAAGCCGTGAGGTAGCAGAGTAACGCAGCGATACACCGCACTGTGCCTTTAATAAATGTGTCATACACGCCAGGCCCGCCAAAGCCGTGAGGTAGCAGAGTAACGCAGCGATACACCGCGCTGTGCCTTTAATAAATGTGTCATACACGCCAGGCCCGCCAAAGCCGTGAGGTAGCAGAGTAACGCAGCGATACACCGCGCTGTGCCTTTAATAAATGTGTCATACACGCCAGGCCCGCCAAAGCCGTGAGGTAGCAGAGTAACGCAGCGATACACCGCGCTGTGCCTTTAATAAATGTGTCATACACGCCAGACCCGCCAAAGCCGTGAGGTAGCAGAGTAACGCAGCGATACACCGCGCTGTGCCTTTAATAAATGTGTCATACACGCCAGGCCCGCCAAAGCCGTGAGGTAGCAGAGTAACGCAGCGATACACCGCGCTGTGCCTTTAATAAATGTGTCATACACGCCAGGCCCGCCAAAGCCGTGAGGTAGCAGAGTAACGCAGCGATACACCGCGCTGTGCCTTTAATAAATGTGTCATACACGCCAGGCCCGCCAAAGCCGTGAGGTAGCAGAGTAACGCAGCGATACACCGCGCTGTGCCTTTAATAAATGTGTCATACACGCCAGACCCGCCAAAGCCGTGAGGTAGCAGAGTAACGCAGCGATACAACCGCACTGTGCCTTTAATAAATGTGTCATACACGCCAGGCCCACCAAAGCCGTGAGGTAGCAGAGTAACGCAGCGATACAACCGCGCTGTGCCTTTAATAAATGTGTCATACACGCCAGACCCGCCAAAGCCGTGAGGTAGCAGAGTAACGCAGCGATACACCGCGCTGTGCCTTTAATAAATGTGTCATACACGCCAGGCCCGCCAAAGCCGTGAGGTAGCAGAGTAACGCAGCGATACACCGCGCTGTGCCTTTAATAAATGTGTCATACACGCCAGGCCCGCCAAAGCCGTGAGGTAGCAGAGTAACGCAGCGATACACCGCGCTGTGCCTTTAATAAATGTGTCATACACGCCAGACCCGCCAAAGCCGTGAGGTAGCAGAGTAACGCAGCGATACACCGCGCTGTGCCTTTAATAAATGTGTCATACACGCCAGGCCCGCCAAAGCCGTGAGGTAGCAGAGTAACGCAGCGATACACCGCGCTGTGCCTTTAATAAATGTGTCATACACGCCAGACCCGCCAAAGCCGTGAGGTAGCAGAGTAACGCAGCGATACACCGCGCTGTGCCTTTAATAAATGTGTCATACACGCCAGACCCGCCAAAGCCGTGAGGTAGCAGAGTAACGCAGCGATACACCGCGCTGTGCCTTTAATAAATGTGTCATACACGCCAGGCCCGCCAAAGCCGTGAGGTAGCAGAGTAACGCAGCGATACACCGCGCTGTGCCTTTAATAAATGTGTCATACACGCCAGGCCCGCCAAAGCCGTGAGGTAGCAGAGTAACGCAGCGATACACCGCACTGTGCCTTTAATAAATGTGTCATACACGCCAGGCCCGCCAAAGCCGTGAGGTAGCAGAGTAACGCAGCGATACACCGCACTGTGCCTTTAATAAATGTGTCATACACGCCAGGCCCACCAAAGCCGTGAGGTAGCAGAGTAACGCAGCGATACACCGCGCTGTGCCTTTAATAAATGTGTCATACACGCCAGGCCCACCAAAGCCGTGAGGTAGCAGAGTAACGCAGCGATACACCGCGCTGTGCCTTTAATAAATGTGTCATACACGCCAGGCCCGCCAAAGCCGTGAGGTAGCAGAGTAACGCAGCGATACACCGCGCTGTGCCTTTAATAAATGTGTCATACACGCCAGACCCGCCAAAGCCGTGAGGTAGCAGAGTAACGCAGCGATACAACCGCGCTGTGCCTTTAATAAATGTGTCATACACGCCAGGCCCGCCAAAGCCGTGAGGTAGCAGAGTAACGCAGCGATACACCGCACTGTGCCTTTAATAAATGTGTCATACACGCCAGGCCCGCCAAAGCCGTGAGGTAGCAGAGTAACGCAGCGATACACCGCGCTGTGCCTTTAATAAATGTGTCATACACGCCAGGCCCGCCAAAGCCGTGAGGTAGCAGAGTAACGCAGCGATACACCGCGCTGTGCCTTTAATAAATGTGTCATACACGCCAGGCCCGCCAAAGCCGTGAGGTAGCAGAGTAACGCAGCGATACACCGCGCTGTGCCTTTAATAAATGTGTCATACACGCCAGGCCCGCCAAAGCCGTGAGGTAGCAGAGTAACGCAGCGATACACCGCACTGTGCCTTTAATAAATGTGTCATACACGCCAGACCCGCCAAAGCCGTGAGGTAGCAGAGTAACGCAGCGATACACCGCGCTGTGCCTTTAATAAATGTGTCATACACGCCAGGCCCGCCAAAGCCGTGAGGTAGCAGAGTAACGCAGCGATACACCGCGCTGTGCCTTTAATAAATGTGTCATACACGCCAGGCCCGCCAAAGCCGTGAGGTAGCAGAGTAACGCAGCGATACACCGCGCTGTGCCTTTAATAAATGTGTCATACACGCCAGGCCCGCCAAAGCCGTGAGGTAGCAGAGTAACGCAGCGATACACCGCGCTGTGCCTTTAATAAATGTGTCATACACGCCAGGCCCGCCAAAGCCGTGAGGTAGCAGAGTAACGCAGCGATACACCGCACTGTGCCTTTAATAAATGTGTCATACACGCCAGACCCACCAAAGCCGTGAGGTAGCAGAGTAACGCAGCGATACACCGCGCTGTGCCTTTAATAAATGTGTCATACACGCCAGGCCCGCCAAAGCCGTGAGGTAGCAGAGTAACGCAGCGATACACCGCGCTGTGCCTTTAATAAATGTGTCATACACGCCAGACCCGCCAAAGCCGTGAGGTAGCAGAGTAACGCAGCGATACACCGCGCTGTGCCTTTAATAAATGTGTCATACACGCCAGGCCCGCCAAAGCCGTGAGGTAGCAGAGTAACGCAGCGATACAACCGCACTGTGCCTTTAATAAATGTGTCATACACGCCAGGCCCGCCAAAGCCGTGAGGTAGCAGAGTAACGCAGCGATACACCGCGCTGTGCCTTTAATAAATGTGTCATACACGCCAGGCCCGCCAAAGCCGTGAGGTAGCAGAGTAACGCAGCGATACACCGCGCTGTGCCTTTAATAAATGTGTCATACACGCCAGGCCCGCCAAAGCCGTGAGGTAGCAGAGTAACGCAGCGATACACCGCGCTGTGCCTTTAATAAATGTGTCATACACGCCAGACCCGCCAAAGCCGTGAGGTAGCAGAGTAACGCAGCGATACACCGCGCTGTGCCTTTAATAAATGTGTCATACACGCCAGACCCGCCAAAGCCGTGAGGTAGCAGAGTAACGCAGCGATACACCGCACTGTGCCTTTAATAAATGTGTCATACACGCCAGGCCCGCCAAAGCCGTGAGGTAGCAGAGTAACGCAGCGATACACCGCGCTGTGCCTTTAATAAATGTGTCATACACGCCAGACCCGCCAAAGCCGTGAGGTAGCAGAGTAACGCAGCGATACACCGCGCTGTGCCTTTAATAAATGTGTCATACACGCCAGACCCGCCAAAGCCGTGAGGTAGCAGAGTAACGCAGCGATACACCGCACTGTGCCTTTAATAAATGTGTCATACACGCCAGACCCGCCAAAGCCGTGAGGTAGCAGAGTAACGCAGCGATACAACCGCGCTGTGCCTTTAATAAATGTGTCATACACGCCAGACCCGCCAAAGCCGTGAGGTAGCAGAGTAACGCAGCGATACACCGCGCTGTGCCTTTAATAAATGTGTCATACACGCCAGGCCCGCCAAAGCCGTGAGGTAGCAGAGTAACGCAGCGATACACCGCACTGTGCCTTTAATAAATGTGTCATACACGCCAGACCCGCCAAAGCCGTGAGGTAGCAGAGTAACGCAGCGATACACCGCGCTGTGCCTTTAATAAATGTGTCATACACGCCAGACCCGGCCAAAGCCGTGAGGTAGCAGAGTAACGCAGCGATACACCGCGCTGTGCCTTTAATAAATGTGTCATACACGCCAGGCCCGCCAAAGCCGTGAGGTAGCAGAGTAACGCAGCGATACACCGCGCTGTGCCTTTAATAAATGTGTCATACACGCCAGACCCGCCAAAGCCGTGAGGTAGCAGAGTAACGCAGCGATACACCGCGCTGTGCCTTTAATAAATGTGTCAGACACGCCAGACCCGCCAAAGCCGTGAGGTAGCAGAGTAACGCAGCGATACACTCGCACTGTGCCTTTAATAAATGTGTCATACACGCCAGGCCCGCCAAAGCCGTGAGGTAGCAGAGTAACGCAGCGATACACCGCGCTGTGCCTTTAATAAATGTGTCATACACGCCAGGCCCGCCAAAGCCGTGAGGTAGCAGAGTAACGCAGCGATACACCGCGCTGTGCCTTTAATAAATGTGTCATACACGCCAGACCCACCAAAGCCGTGAGGTAGCAGAGTAACGCAGCGATACACCGCGCTGTGCCTTTAATAAATGTGTCATACACGCCAGGCCCACCAAAGCCGTGAGGTAGCAGAGTAACGCAGCGATACACCGCGCTGTGCCTTTAATAAATGTGTCATACACGCCAGGCCCGCCAAAGCCGTGAGGTAGCAGAGTAACGCAGCGATACACCGCACTGTGCCTTTAATAAATGTGTCATACACGCCAGACCCGCCAAAGCCGTGAGGTAGCAGAGTAACGCAGCGATACACTGCGCTGTACCTTTAATAAATGTGTCATACACGCCAGACCCGCCAAAGCCGTGAGGTAGCAGAGTAACGCAGCCGATACAACCGCGCTGTGCCTTTAATAAATGTGTCATACACGCCAGACCCGCCAAAGCCGTGAGGTAGCAGAGTAACGCAGCGATACACCGCACTGTGCCTTTAATAAATGTGTCATACACGCCAGGCCCACCAAAGCCGTGAGGTAGCAGAGTAACGCAGCGATACACCGCGCTGTGCCTTTAATAAATGTGTCATACACGCCAGGCCCACCAAAGCCGTGAGGTAGCAGAGTAACGCAGCGATACACCGCGCTGTGCCTTTAATAAATGTGTCATACACGCCAGACCCGCCAAAGCCGTGAGGTAGCAGAGTAACGCAGCGATACACCGCGCTGTGCCTTTAATAAATGTGTCATACACGCCAGACCCACCAAAGCCGTGAGGTAGCAGAGTAACGCAGCGATACACCGCACTGTGCCTTTAATAAATGTGTCATACACGCCAGACCCACCAAAGCCGTGGAGGTAGCAGAGTAACGCAGCGATACAACCGCGCTGTGCCTTTAATAAATGTGGTCAGACACGCCAGGCCCACCAAAGCCGTGAGGTAGCAGAGTAACGCAGCGATACAATCGCGCTGTGCCTTTAATAAATGTGTCATACACGCCAGACCCACCAAAGCCGTGAGGTAGCATGAGTAACGCAGCGATACACCGCACTGTGCCTTTAATAAATGTGTCATACACGCCAGACCCGCCAAAGCCGTGAGGTAGCAGAGTAACGCAGCCGATACACTCGCGCTGTGCCTTTAATAAATGTGTCATACACGCCAGCCCGGCCAAAGCCGTGAGGCAGCAGAGTAACGCAGCGATACACCGCACTGTGCCTTTAATAAATGTGTCATACACGCCAGGCCCACCTAAAGCCGTGAGGTAGCAGAGTAACGCAGCGATACACCGCACCTGTGCCTTTAATAAATGTGTCATGACACGCCAGGCCCGCCAAAGCCGTGAGGTAGCAGAGTAACGCAGCGATACACCGCGCTGTGCCTTTAATAAATGTGTCATACACGCTGCGGGCCGGCCAAAGCCGTGAGTGGGTAGCAGAGTGAATGCAGCCGATATCAACTCAAGGCTGCAGCCTTTAATAAATGTGTCATACACGCCAGGCCCGCCAAAGCCGTGAGGTAGCAGAGTAACGCAGCGGCATACACCGCGCTGTGCCTTTAATAGAATGTGTCAGGACACGCCAGGCCCAGCCAAAGCCGTGAGGTAGCAGAGTAACGCAGCGATACACACGCGCCGTGCCTTTAATAAATGTGTCATACACGCCAGGCCCAGCCAAAGCCGTGAGGTAGCAGAGTAACGCAGCGATACACCGCGCTGTGCCTTTAATAAATGTAGTCAGACACGCCAGGCCCGCCAAAGCCGTGAGGTAGCAGAGTAACGCAGCGATACACCGCGCTGTGCCTTTAATAAATGTGTCAGACACGCCAGGCCCTCCAAAGCCGTGAGGTAGCAGAGTAACGCAGCGATACACCGCACTGTGCCTTTAATAAATGTGTCATACACGTCCAGGCCCGACCAAAGCCGTGAGGTAGCAGAGTAACGAGCGATACACCGCGCTGTGCCTTTAATAAATGTGTCATACACGTCAGGCCCACCAAAGCCGTGGAGGTAGCAGAGCAACGCAGCGATACACCGCGCTGTGCCTTTAATACAATGTGTCATACACGCCAGGCCCGCCAAAGCCGTGAGGTAGCAGAGTAACGCAGCGATACACCGCGCTGTGCCTTTAATAAATGTGTCAGACACGCCAGGCGGGCCAAATACAGAGGGCATCGTAAATAGTGGGGCGCATCAGGGTCATTATAAATACTGGGGAGCGCTGCAGGGGGCATTATAAATTCTGGGGGGCACTGCAGGGGGCATTATAAATACTGGGGCACTGTAGGATGAGCATAATAACCTTAGGGGCGAAATAACTATTTGGAGGCACTTTATAACAATAGAGGGTGATATAACACTCACCCTGAAGTGCCCCAGTATTTATATTGCCTTCTACTGTTATAATGCTCAATCCTGAAGTGCTCCCAGTATTTGAAACAGTAGGAGGCAATATAAATACTGGGGGCACTTCAGGGCTGAACATTATAACAGTAGGCTAGGCAGAATAAATACTAGGAAACTTCAATGTGAGCATTATAACAGTATGGGGCATGTAAATACAAGAGGCACTTCAGGGTGCATTATAAATACTGGGGACGCTGCAGCGGGCATTACAGATACTGGGAGAGGCTGCAGAGGGTATTATAAATACTGGGAGTGCTGAACAGGGCATTATAAATACTGGGGCGCTGCAGGTGCATTATAAATACTGTGGGTGCTGCAAGGGCATTATAAACACTAGGGTGCTGCAGGGGGCATTATAAATGCAGGAGGTGCTGCAGAGGGTATTATAAATTCTGGAGGAGCTGCAAAGTGCATTATATATACTGGGGCGCATCAGGGGTCATTATAAGTACTGGGGAGCTACAGGAGCATTATAAATACTGGGGAGGCTGCAGGGGGCAATATAAATACTCGGGCGCTGCAGAGGGCATTATAAATACTGGAGGCGCTGCAGGGGGCATTAAAAATACAGAAGGTCCTGCAGGGGGCATTATAAATACTGGGGAGGCTGCAGATGGCATTATAAATACAGAAGGCGCTGCAGAGGGCATCACAAATACTGGGGGAGGCTGCAGAGGGCATTATAAATAATAGGGGTGCTGCAGAGGGCATTATAAATACTGGGGGTTTGCTGCAGAGGGGGCATTATAAATTACTGGGGAGGGCATTATAAATTCAGGAGGCGCTGCAGGGCATTATAAAATACAGAAGGCGCTGCAGGGGGCATTATAAATACTGGGGAGGCAGCAGATGGCATTTTAAATACAGGAGGCGCTGCAGAGGGCATTGTAAATAGTGGGGGAGGCTGCAGAGAGCATTATAAATACTGGGTGCGCTGCAGGGGCATTACAAATACTGAGGGAGCGCTGCAGGGGGCATTATAAATACTGAGGGGGCATTATAAATACTGGGAGGGCGCTGCATGGGGCATTTTAAATACTTGAGGGGTGCTGCAGGGGCATTATAAATACTTGGGGGTGCTGCAGGGGGGCATTATAAATATTGGGGACCTGTTGAGGGCCAGCCATGACATCATTACATGAGGAGGACAGTGAATATACAGCCATGACATCATTACATGAGGGAGGACAGTGACTATACAGCCATGACATCATTACATGAGGGGAGGACAGTGACTATACAGCCATGACATCATTACATGAGGGAGGACAGTGAATATACAGCCATGACATCATTACATGAGGGAGGACACTGACTATACAGCCATGACATCAGTATGGGGGTCGAAGTATAGATTATAGGGCTGTCCACAGTTGGCAGTAATTCATCTAGAACCAGTGACATCACCTCATCTACCTCTTTGACATCATTACGATGACGTCACCTGGGGAACAGCCATGGTGTCCGCGTTCCCGCCTCTCGCGCTCCCTCACAAGCCCCGCCCCCCGCCGATACCTGAGGAGAATCCGCCCCGCCTCCTAGCCACTTCCGGTCTCATCCCTGGGTTTCAGTACCTGAGAGCCGCTGTGAGTGATGGCTTTTTAACCAATCGACAGTCAGGTGGTGATCGTCCGAACCAATCAGCGATGGATTTCAGGCAAGGTGAGTCAAGTGCCGTAGTGACGTCACGGGGCGGAGTCTCTAAACTTGTTTGTTCGTAGAATCCAACCGAAACCCAACAGACATGGAGAGCGCAAAGGGGAGGCTGCTGGGGGTCGTAGTCCTGTTCCTATGTGAGTATGGAGGGGGTCGTAGTCCTGTTCCTGTTCCTATGTGAGTATGGAGGGGGTCGTAGTCCTGTTCCTATGTGAGTATGGAGGGGGTCGTAGTCCCTTTCCCATGTGAGTATATGGAGGGGGTCGTAGTCCCGTTCCTATGTGAGTATGGAGGGGGTCGTAGTCCCGTTCCTATGTGAGTATGGAGGGGGTCGTAGTCCCGTTCCTATGTGAGTATGGAGAGGTCGTAGTCCCGTTCCTATGATGAGTATGGAGGCGTCGTAGTCCCTGTTCCTATGTGAGTATGGAGGGTCGTAGTCCCTTTCCCATGTGAGTATGGAGGGGGTCGTAGTCCCGTTCCTATGTGAGTATGGAGGGTTTCGTAGTCCCGTTCCTATGTGAGTATGGAGGGGGTCGTAGTCCCTTTCCTATGTGAGTATGGAGGGGGTCGTAGTCCCGTTCCTATGTGAGTATGGAGGGAGTCGCCGTCCCGTCCCCGTGTCTGTATGGCGGGGGGTCCCCGTGTCTGTATGACGGGGGGTCGCCGTCCCGTCCCCGTGTCTGTATGGCGGGGGGTCCCCGTGTCTGTATGGCGGGGGGTCGCCGTCCCGTCCCCGTGTCTGTATGGCGGGGGGTCGCCGTCCCGTCCCCGTGTCTGTATGGCGGGGGTCGCCGTCCCGTCCCCGTGTCTGTATGACGGGGGTCCCCGTGTCTGTATGGCGGGGGGTCCCCGTGTCTGTATGACGGGGTGCCGTCCCGTCCCGTGTCTGTATGGCGGGGAGTCGCCGTCCCGTCCCCGTGTCTGTATGGCGGGTGCGTCCATCCCGTGTCTGTATGGCGGGAGTCGCCGTCCCGTCCCGTGTCTGTATGGCGGGTGGCCGTCCGTCCTGCAGTGCCGTCCGTCCGTGTCTGTATGGCGGGAGTCAGCCGTCCCGTCCCGTGTCTGTATGGCGGGAGTCGCCGTCCCGTCCCGTGTCTGTATGGCGAGGTCGCCGTCCCGTCCCGATGTCTGTATGGCGAGGGTCGCCGTCCCGTCCCGTTACAATGAGGAGTCGCCGTCCCGTGCCTGTATAATGAGAGTCGCCGTCCCGTCCCTGTATAATAGGGTCGCCGTCCCGTCCCTGTATAATGGAGTCGCCGTCCCGTCCCTGTATAATGAGGGTCGCCGTCCCGTCCCTGTATAATGGGAGTCGCCCGTCCCGTCCCTGTATAATGAGGGTCGCCGTCCCGTCCCTGTGCCTGTATGACGGGGAGTCGCCGTGCCGTCCCGTCCCGTGCCTGTATGGCGGGGTCGCCGTCCGATGCCTGTATGGCGGGGGTCGCCGTCCCTGTATGGCGGAAGTCGCCGTCCCGTCCCTGTATGGCGGGGATTCGCCGTCCCCGATACCTGTATGACGAGGGTCGCCGTCTCGTCCCCGTGTCTGTATGGCGGGAGTCGCCGTCCCGTCCCGTGTTCTGTATGGCGGGGGTCGCCGTCCCCGTCCCCGTGTCTGTATGGCGGGGGTCGCCGTCCCGTCCCGTGTCTGTATGGCGGGGGTCGCCGTCCCGATCCCGTGTCTGTATGGCGGGGGTCGCCGTCCCGTCCCGTGTCTGTATGGCGGGAGTCGCCGTCCGTCCCGTGTCTGTATGGCGGGGGTCGCCGTCCCGTCCCGTGTCTGTATGGCGGGAGTCGCCGTCCCGTCCCGTGTCTGTATGGCGGGGAGTCGCCGTCCCGTCCCTGTGTCTGTATGGCGGGAGTCGCCGTCCCGTCCCGTGTCTGTATGGCGGGGGTCGCCGTCCCGTCCCGTGTCTGTATGGCGGGGGTCGCCGTCCCGTCCCCGTGTCTGTATGGCGGGGGTCGCCGTCCCGTCCCGTGTCTGTATGGCGGGGGTCGCCGTCCCGTCCCCGTGTTCAGTATGGCGGGGGGTCGCCGTCCCCGTGTCTGTATGGCGGGGGTGCCGTCCCGTCCCCGTGTCTGTATGGCGGGGTCGCCGTCCCGTCCCGATGTCTGTATGGCGGAATGTCACCCGACCCGGTCTGACCGGCTGCTGCGCTGCCACTTCCTGCAGCCACACTGTGGATCACCCCCATCATCCCTTACCCCAGGGCTGACAGTCTGCTCTCCTCACTATGTTGTCTTCTCCTCAGGTGCTTGCGGTGCTGGGCGCCCTGGAGCAGCGTGTAAAGGAAGGAGCAAGTAAGTGCCCCCTGGCCACTGCTCTGCCCCTGTCCTGTGCCCCCTGGTCACTACTCTGCCCCCTGTCCTGTGCCCCCTGGCCACTGCTCTGCCCCCTGTCCTGTGCCGCCTGGTAACTGCTCTGCCCCCTGTCCTGTGCCGCCTGGTGACTGCTCTGCCCCCTGTCCTGTGCCGCCTGGTGACTGCTCTGCCCCCGTGCTGACCATGTCATTACTGCTCTGCCCCTGTCCTGTGCTGCCCGGTGACTGCTCTGCCCCTGTCCTGTGCCGCCTGGTGACTGCTCTGCCCCCTGTCCTGTGCTGCCCGGTGACTGCTCTGCCCCCGTGCTGACCATGTCATTACTGCTCTGCCCCTGTCCTGTGCCGCCTGGTGACTGCTCTGCCCCTGTCCTGTGCCGCCTGGCCACTGCTCTGCCCCTGTCCTGTGCCCCTGGCTACTGCTCTGCCCCCTGTCCTGTGCCCCGCACTGCTCTGCCCCCTGTCCTGTGCCCCCTGGCCACTGCTCTGCCCCCTGTCCTGTGCCGCCTGGTCACTGCTCTGCCCCTGTCCTGTGCCCCTGGCCACTGCTCTGCCTCCTGTCCTGTGCCGCCCGGTGACTGCTCTGCCCTCTGTCCTGTGCCGCCCGGTGACTGCTCTGCCCCAGTGCTGACCATGTCATTACTGCTCTGCCCCTGTCCCAGTTGCCAGCCTGGTGACTGCTCTGCCTCCTGTCCTGTGCCGCCTGGTGACTGCTCTGCCCCTGTCCTGTGCACCATGGCCACTGCTCTGCCCCTGTCCTGTGCCGCCTGGTGACTGCTCTGCCCCTGTGCTGACCATGTCATTACTGCTCTGCCCCCTGTCCTGTGCCGCCTGGTGACTGCTCTGCCCCTGTGCTGACCATGTCATGACTGCTCTGCCCCCTGTCCTGTGCCGCCTGGTGACTGCTCTGCCCCTGTCCTGTGCCGCCCGGTGACTGCTCTGCCTCCGTGCTGACCATGTCATTACTGCTCTGCCTCCTGTCCTGTGCCGCCTGGTGACTGCTCTGCCTCCTGTCCTGTGCCGCCTGGTGACTGCTCTGCCCCCTGTCCTGTGCCGCCTGGTGACTGCTCTGCCCTCTGTCCTGTGCCGCCTGGTGACTGCTCTGCCCCCGTGCTGACCATGTCATTACTGCTCTGCCCCTATCCTGTGCCGCCCGGTGACTGTCTCTGCTCCTGTGCTGACCATGTCATTACTGCTCTGCCCCTGTCCTGTGCCGCCTGGTGACTGCTCTGCCCCCTGTCCTAGCCTGCCTGCATGACTGCTCTGCCTCTGTCCCAGCTGACCTGGTGACTGCTCTGCCTCTGTCCTGTGCCGCCCGGTGACTGCTCTGCCCTCGTGCTGACCATGTCATTACTGCTCTGCCCCCTGTCCTGTGCCGCCTGGTGACTGCTCTGCCCCCTGTCCTGAGCTGCCATGGTGACTGCTCTGCCCCCTGTCCTGTGCCGCCTGGTGACTGCTCTGCCCCCGTGCTGACCATGTCATTACTGCTCTGCCCCCTGTCCTGTGCCGCCTGGTGACTGCTCTGCCTCCTGTGCTGTACTCAGTGTCATTACTGCTCTGCCCCTGTCCTGTGCCGCCTGGTGACTGCTCTGCCCCTGTGCTGACCATGTCATTACTGCTCTGCCCCTGTCCTGTGCCGCCTGGTGACTGCTCTGCCCCTGTGCTGACCCTGTGACTGCTCTGCCTCTGTCCTGTGCCGCCGGTGACTGCTCTGCCCCTGTGCTGACCATGTCATTACTGCTCTGCCCCCTGTCCTGTGCCGCCTGGTGACTGCTCTGCCCTCTGTCCTGTGCCGCCTGGCTGCTCTGCTCTGTCCTAGCTGCCTGGACTGCTCTGCCCTGTCCTGTGCCGCCTGGTGACTGCTCTGCCCCCTGTCCTGTGCCGCCTGGTGACTGCTCTGCCCCCTGTCCTGTGCCGCCTGGTGACTGCTCTGCCCCGTGCTGACCATGTCATTACTGCTCTGCCTCCTGTCCTGTGCCGCCTGGTGACTGCTCTGCTCCCTGTCCTGTGCCGCCTGGTGACTGCTCTGCCCCGTGCTGACCATGTCATTACTGCTCTGCCTCTGTCCTGTGCCGCCTGGTGACTGCTCTGCCCCTGTCCTGTGCCGCCTGGTGACTGCTCTGCCCCCTGTCCTGTGCCGCCTGGTGACTGCTCTGCCCCTGTGCTGACCATGTCATAACTGCTCTGCCCCCTGTCCTGTGCCGCCTGGTGACTGCTCTGCCCCTGTCCTGTGCCGCCTGGTGACTGCTCTGCCTCCTGTCCTGTGCCGCCTGGTGACTGCTCTGCCCCCTGTCCTGTGCCGCCTGGTGACTGCTCTGCCCCCTGTCCTGATGCCGCCTGGTGACTGCTCTGCCCCCTGTCCTGTGCCGCCTGGTGACTGCTCTGCCCCTGTGCTGACCATGTCATTACTGCTCTGCCTCTGTCCTGTGCCGCCTGGTGACTGCTCTGCCCTCTGTCCTGTGCCGCCTGGTGACTGCTCTGCCCCTCTGTCCTATGCCGCCTGGTGACTGCTCTGCCCCCTGTCCTGTGCCGCCTGGTGACTGCTCTGCCCCCGTGCTGACCATGTCATTACTGCTCTGCCCTCTGTCCTGTGCCGCCTGGTGACTGCTCTGCCTCTGTCCTGAGCCACGTGATGACTGCTCTGCCTCCTGTCCTGTGCCGCCTGGTGACTGCTCTGCCCCTGTGCTGGCCATGTCAGCACTGCTCTGCCCTCTGTCCTGTGCCGCCTGGTGACTGTCTCTGCCCCCTGTCCTGTGCCGCCTGGTGACTGCTTCTGCCCCCGTGCTGACCATGTCATTACTGCTCTGCCTCCTGTCCTGTGCCGCCTGGTGACTGCTCTGCCCCCTGTCCTGTGCCGCCTGGTGACTGCTCTGCCCCTGTGCTGACCATGTCATTACTGCTCTGCCCCCTGTCCTGTGCCGCCTGGTGACTGCTCTGCCTCTGTCCTGTGCCGCCTGGTGACTGCTCTGCCCCTGTGCTGACCATGTCATACTGCTCTGCCCCTGTCCTCGTGCCGCCTGGTGACTGCTCTGCTCCCGTGCTGACTATGTCATACTGCTCTGCCCTCTGTCCCAGTGCCGCCTGGTGACTGCTCTGCCCCTGTGCTGACCATGTCACACTGCTCTGCCCCCTGTCCTGTGCCGCCTGGTGACTGCTCTGCTCCCTGTCCTGTGCCGCCTGGTGACTGCTCTGCCCCTGTCCTGTGCCGCCTAGTGACTGCTCTGCCCCTGTCCTGTGCCTGCCTGGTGACTGCTCTGCCCTCTGTCCTGTGCCGCCTGGTGACTGCTTC
The DNA here is from genome assembly GCA_033119425.1 of Bufotes viridis. Taxonomy (NCBI): domain Eukaryota; kingdom Metazoa; phylum Chordata; class Amphibia; order Anura; family Bufonidae; genus Bufotes; species Bufotes viridis. The sequence continues at coordinate 48,748 of JAKVIS010000344.1, forward strand.
TGCCTCTGTCCTAGCCGCCTGGCGACTGTCTCTGCTCCCTGTCCTGTGCTCGCCTGGACTGCTCTGCCCTGCTGGCCGACTGCTCTGCTCCCTGTCCTGTGCCGCCTGGTGACTGCTCTGCCCCTGTCCTGTGCCGCCTGGTGACTGCTCTGCCTCTGTCCTGTGCCGCCTAGTGACTGCTCTGCTCCTGTCCTAGTGCCGCCTGGTGACTGCTTCTGCCCTCTGTCCTGTGCCGCCTGATGACTGCTCTGCCCCTGTCCTGTGCCGCCTGGTGACTGTCTCTGCCCTCTGTCCCAGGTGCTGCTCTGGTCACTGGCTCTGCTCCTCTGTCCTGCAGCCGCCTGGTGACTGCTCTGCCTCTGTCCTGTGCCCTGTGACTGCTCTGCCTCCTGTCCCATGCCCCTGGTGACTGCTCTGCCCCTGCTGCCACTGTCTCTGCTGCCTCTGTCCTGTGCCGCCTCAGACTGCTCTGCCCCAGTGCTGACCATGTCATTACTGCTCTGCCTCTGTCCTGTGCCGCCTGGTGACTGCTCTGCCTCTGTCCTGTGCCGCCTGGTGACTGCTCTGCTCCCTGTCCTGTGCCGCCCTGGCACTGCTCTGCCTCTGTCCTGTGCCGCCTGGTGACTGCTCTGCCCTCTGTCCTGTGCCGCCTGGTGACTGCTCTGCCCCTGTGCTGACCATGTCATCACTGCTCTGCCCCCTGTCCTGTGCCGCCTAGTGACTGCTCTGCCTCCTGTCCCAGTGCCGCCTGGTGACTGCTCTGCCCCCTGTCCTGTGCCCCTGGTCACTGCTCTGCTCCCTGTCCTGTGCCGCCCTGGCCACTGCTCTGCCTCCTGTCCTAGTGCCTGCTTGTGACTGCTTCTGCTCTCTGTCCTGTGCCATGTCATGACTGTCTCTGCCTCCTGTCCTGTGCCGCCTGGTGACTGCTCTGCCCCCGTGCTGACCTATGTCATTACTGCTCTGCCTCCTGTCCTGTGCCGCCTGGTGACTGCTTCTGCCTCTGTCCTGTGCCGCCTGGTGACTGCTCTGCCTCTGTGCTGACCATGTCATTACTGCTCTGCTCCCTGTCCCAGTGCCGCCTGGTGACTGCTCTGCCCCTGTCCTGTGCCGCCTGGTGACTGCTCTGCCTCTGTCCTGTGCCGCCTGGTGACTGCTCTGCCCCTGTCCTGTGCCGCCTGATGACTGCTCTGCCTCGTGCTGACCATGTCATACTGCTCTGCCCCTGTCCTGTGCCGCCCGGTGACTGTCTCTGCCCCTGTGCTGACCATGTCATTACTGCTCTGCCTCTGTCCTGTGCCGCCTGGTGACTGCTCTGCCCTCTGTCCTGTGCCGCCTGGTGACTGCTCTGCCCCCTGTCCTGTGCCGCCTGGTGACTGCTCTGCTCCCTGTCCTAGTGCCGCCTGGTGACTGCTCTGCCCCTGTCCTGTGCCGCCTGGTGACTGTTCTGCCCCGTGCTGACCATGTCATACTGCTCTGCCTCTGTCCTAGCCGCCTGGTGACTGCTCTGCCTCTGTCTGCAGCCATGTCAGTACTGCTCTGCCTCTGTCTCAGTGCCGCCTAGTGACTGCTCTCTCTGTCTCCGTGCTGACTCATGTCAGTACTGCTCTGCTCTCTGTCCTGTGCCGCCTGGTGACTGCTCTGCCCCCTGTCCTGTGCCGCCCGGTGACTGCTCTGCCTCTGTGCTGACCATGCTCATGACTGCTCTGCCCTCTGTCCTGTGCCGCCTGGTGACTGCTCTGCCTCCTGTCCTGTGCCGCTAGACTGCTCTGCCCCCTGTCCTAGTGCCGCCTGGACTGCTCTGCCTCTGTGCTGACCATGTCATTGACTGCTCTGCCCCTGTCCTGTGCCGCCTGGTGACTGCTTCTGCCCCTGTGCTGTGCCATGTCGTCACTGCTCTGCCTCTCTGTCCTGTGCCGCCTGGTGACTGCTCTGCCTCTGTCCTGTGCCGCCTGGTGACTGCTCTGCTCCCTGTCCTGTGCCGCCTGGTGACTGCTCTGCCTCTGTCCCAGTGCCGCCTGGTGACTGCTCTGCCCTGTCCTGACCATGCCTGGTGACTGCTCTGCTCCCTGTCCTGTGCCGCCTGGTGACTGCTCTGCCTCTGTCCTGTGCCGCCCGGTGACTGCTCTGCCTCTGTGCTGACCATGTCATAACTGCTCTGCCCCCTGTCCTGTGCCGCCTGGTGACTGCTCTGCCCTCTGTCCCAGCTCGCCTGGTGACTGCTCTGCCCCTGTCCTGTGCCGCCTGGTGACTGCTCTGCCCCCTGTCCTGTGCCGCCGGTGACTGCTCTGCCCCTGTCCTGACCATGTCATGACTGCTCTGCCTCTGTCCTGTGCCGCCTGGTGACTGTTCTGCCTCTGCTGATTGCTCTGACTGTCCTGTCCGCCTGGTGACTGCTCTGCCTCTCTGTCCTGTGCCGCCTGTCAGTTGACTGCTCTGCCCTCTGTCCTGTGCCGCCTGGTGACTGTTCTGCCTCTGTCCTGTGCCGCCCGGTGACTGCTCTGCCCTCGTGCTGACCATGTCACATTGCTCTGCTCCCTGTCCTGTGCCGCCTGGTGACTGCTCTGCCCCTGTCCTGTGCCGCCTGTCATGACTGCTCTGCCCCCTGTCCTGTGCTGCTCTGGTGACTGCTCTGCCTCCGTGCTGACCATGCTCATTACTGCTCTGCCTCCTATCCTGTGCCTGCCTAGTGACTGCTCTGCCCCTGTCCTAGTGCCGCCTGGTGACTGCTCTGCCTCCGTGCTGACCATGTCATTACTGCTCTGCCCCCTATCCTGTGCCGCCTGGTGACTGCTCTGCCTCCTATCCTGTGCCGCCTGGTGACTGCTCTGCCTCTGTCCTGTGCCGCCTGGTGACTGCTCTGCTCCCGTGCTGACCATGTCATTACTGCTCTGCCCCCTATCCTGTGCCACCTGGTGACTGCTCTGCCCTCCGTGCTGACCATGTCATTACTGCTCTGCCCCTGTCCTGTGCCGCCTGGTGACTGCTCTGCCCCCGTGCTGACCATGTCATTACTGCTCTGCTCCCTGTCCTGTGCCGCCTGGTGACTGCTCTGCCCCCTATCCTGTGCCGCCTGGTGACTGCTCTGCCCTCTGTCCTGTGCCGCCCGGTGACTGCTCTGCCCTCTGTCCTGTGCCGCCCAGTGACTGCTCTGCCCCCTGTCCTCATGCCGCCTGGTGACTGCTCTGCCTCTGTCCTGTGCCCCTGGCCACTGCTCTGCCTCTGTCCTGTGCCGCCTGGCCACTGCTCTGCCCCCTGGCCACTGCTCTGCTCCCTGTCCTGTGCCGCCTGGTGACTGCTCTGCCCCTGTCCTGTGCCGCCTGGTGACTGCTCTGCCTCTGTCCTGTGCCGCCTGGTGACTGCTCTGCCCCTGTCCTGTGCCGCCTGGTGACTGCTCTGCCCCCTGTCCTGTGCCGCCTGGTGACTGCTCTGCCCCCTGTCCTGTGCCGCCTGGTGACTGCTCTGCCCCTGTCCCATGCTCCCTGGCCACTGCTCTGCCCCTGTCCTGTGCCGCCTGGCGACTGCTCTGCCTCTGTCCTATGCCCCTGGCCACTGCTCTGCCCTCTGTCCTGTGCCCTCTGGCCACTGCTCTGCCCCCTGTCCTGTGCCGCCTGGTGACTGCTCTGCCCCGTGCTGACCATGTCATTACTGCTCTGCCCCTGTCCTGTGCCGCCCGGTGACTGCTCTGCCCCTGTCCTGTGCCGCCTGGTGACTGCTCTGCCCCCTGTCCTGTGCCGCCTGGTGACTGCTCTGCCCCCTGTCCTGTGCCGCCTGGTGACTGCTCTGCCCCCTGTCCTGTGCCGCCTGGTGACTGCTCTGCCCCCTGTCCTATGCCGCCTGGTGACTGCTCTGCCCCGTGCTGACCATGTCATTACTGCTCTGCCCCTGTCCTGTGCCGCCCGGTGACTGCTCTGCCCCCTGTCCTGTGCCGCCTGGTGACTGCTCTGCCCCCTGTCCTGTGCCGCCTGGTGACTGCTCTGCCCCCTGTCCTGTGCCGCCTGGTGACTGCTCTGCCCCTGTCCTGTGCCGCCTGGTGACTGCTCTGCCCCCTGTCCTGTGCCGCCCGGTGACTGCTCTGCCCCCTGTCCTGTGCCGCCCGGTGACTGCTCTGCCCCCTGTCCTGTGCCGCCCGGTGACTGCTCTGCCCCCTGTCCTGTGCCGCCTGGTGACTGCTCTGCCTCTGTCCTGTGCCGCCTGGTGACTGCTCTGCCTCTGTCCTGTGCCCCTGGTCACTGCTCTGCCCCCTGTCCTGTGCCGCCTGGCCACTGCTCTGCCCCTGTCCTGTGCCGCCTGGCGACTGCTCTGCCCCCTGTCCTGTGCCGCCTGGTGACTGCTCTGCCCCCTGTCCTGTGCCGCCTGGTGACTGCTCTGCCCCCTGTCCTGTGCCGCCTGGTGACTGCTCTGCCCCCTGTCCTGTGCCGCCTGGTGACTGCTCTGCCCCCTGTCCTAGTGCCGCCTGGTGACTGCTCTGCCCTGTCCTGTGCCGCCTGGTGACTGCTCTGCCCCCTGTCCTGTGCCGCCTGGTGACTGCTCTGCCCCTGTCCTGTGCCGCCTGGTGACTGCTCTGCCCCTGTCCTGTGCCGCCTGGTGACTGCTCTGCCCCTGTGCTGACCATGTCATTACTGCTCTGCCCCCTATCCTGTGCCGCCTGGTGACTGCTCTGCCCCCTGTCCTGTGCCGCCTGGTGACTGCTCTGCCCCTGTCCTGTGCCGCCTGGTGACTGCTCTGCCCTCGTGCTGACCATGTCATTACTGCTCTGCAGGTGTGGAGTTCTCCTGTAACTACCCCCCGTCCTACCAGGATCCGCGCTCGAGTGGAAGTTCAGCTCCGGCCAGGACACCGCCTTAATCTACTACAATGGAAAGCTGACGGGTGCGTGTGCCGCCACATACACCGGGGTAGTACCGCCTGAGCGCGTCCCCCGTACTATGTCACCTCTCTTCTTCTAGACTCCTATAAAGACAGGGCGAAAATCTTCACCCAAGGACTGCGGCTGCAGAGCGCTACCCGAAGGATGCGGGCGACTACGTGGCGAGGTGACGAGCGCCTCCTCCTGTACACAGAAATCAAGACCCAGCTGGTGGTCCTGGGTGAGCATGAGAGCGCACGGGGGTAGATGTATGAGAGTGCTCGGGGTAGGAAGATGGATGAGAGCGCACGGGGGTAGATGTATGAGAGCGCACAGGGGGTAGGAAGATGTACGAGAGCGCACGGGGGGTAGGAAGATGTACGAGAGCACACGGGGAGTGTAGGTAGATGGATGAGAGCGCACGGGGGTAGGAAGATGTACGAGAGCACACGTGGGAGTGTAGGAAGATGTATGAGAGCACACGGGGGTAGATGGATGAGAGCGCACGGGGGTGTGTAGGTAGATGGATGAGAGCGCACGGGAGGAGGTACCTGTACGAGGTGGCGGGCGGTCTGCACACCCTGTAACGTGTAGGGTTCCTCTTTCAGTCCCGCCCTCTAAGCCCGTGGCTCAGGTGCCCACATCTCTGACCATCGGGAGCTCGGCCACCCTGCGCTGTGTGGAGAACGAGGCCTCCCCTCCCCGAAAAATCACCTGGTACAAGAACAAGATCCTGATGCCTGAAGACCCCAAGACCAGCGCCACCTTCCAGAACTCCTCCTACGTCCTCAACCCCGCCACCGGCGACCTGGTAACGACTGCCTCCCGCTAACCAGCCCCTCCTGTACTGCTCGTGGAGCTACGGTCACCCCCTATACTGTGTCCTTCCTGTACTGCTCGTGGAGCTACGATCACCCCCCTATACTGTGTCCCTCCTGTACTGCTCGTGGAGCTACGGTCACCCCCTATACTGTGTCCCTCCTGTACTGCTCGTGGAGCTACAGTCACCCCCTATACTGTGTCCCTCCTGTACTGCTCGTGGAGCTACGATCACCCCCCTATACTGTGTCCCTCCTGTACTGCTCGTGGAGCTACAGTCACCCCTATACTGTGTCCCTCCTGTACTGCTCGTGGAGCTACGATCACCCCCTATACTGTGTCCCTCCTGTACTGCTCGTGGAGCTACGGTCACCCCCTATACTGTGTCCCTCCTGTACTGCTCGTGGAGCTACAGTCACCCCCTATACTGTGTCCCTCCTGTACTGCTTCGTGGAGCTACAGTCACCCCTATACTGTGTCCCTCCTGTACTGCTCGTGGAGCTACGGTCACCCCCTATACTGTGTCCCTCCTGTACTGCTCGTGGAGCTACGGTCACCCCCTATACTGTGTCCCTCCTGTACTGCTCGTGGAGCTACGGTCACCCCCTATACTGGATCCCTCCAGTACTGCTCGTGGAGCTACGGTCACCCCCTATACTGTGTTCCTCCTGTACTGCTCGTGGAGCTACAGTCACCCCCTATACTGTGTCCCTCCTGTACTGCTCGTGGAGCTACAGTCACCCCCTATACTGTGTCCCTCCTGTACTGCTCTGTGGAGCTACAGTCACCCCCTATACTGTGTCCCTCCTGTACTGCTCGTGGAGCTACAGTCACCCCCTATACTGTGTTCCTCCTGTACTGCTCGTGGAGCTACGGTCACCCCCTATACTGTGTCCCTCCTGTACTGCTCGTGGAGCTACGGTCACCCCCTATACTGTGTCCCTCCTGTACTGCTCGTGGAGCTACAGTCACCCCCTATACTGTGTCCCTCCTGTACTGCTCAGTGGAGCTATAGTCACCCCCTATACTGTGTCCCTCCTGTACTGCTCGTGGAGCTACAGTCACCCCCTATACTGTGTCCCTCCTGTACTGCTCGTGGAGCTATAGTCACCCCCTATACTGTGTCCCTCCTGTACTGCTCGTGGAGCTATAGTCACCCCCTATACTGTGTCCCTCCTGTACTGCTCGTGGAGCTACGGTCACCCCCTATACTGTGTCCCTCCTGTACTGCTCGTGGAGCCACAGTCACCCCCCTATACTGTGTCCCTCCTGTACTGCTCGTGGAGCTACAGTCACCCCCTATACTGTGTCCCTCCTGTACTGCTCGTGGAGCTACGGTCACCCCCTATACTGTGTCCCTCCTGTACTGCTCGTGGAGCTACGGTCACCCCCTATACTGTGTCCCTCCTGTACTGCTCGTGGAGCTACAATCACCCCCTATACTGTGTCCCTCCTGTACTGCTCGTGGAGCTACAGTCACCCCCTATACTGTGTCCCTCCTGTACTGCTCGTGGAGCTACAGTCACCCCCTATACTGTGTCCCTCCTGTACTGCTCGTGGAGCTACAGTCACCCCCTATACTGTGTCCCTCCTGTACTGCTCGTGGAGCTATAGTCACCCCCTATACTGTGTCCCTCCTGTACTGCTCGTGGAGCTATAGTCACCCCCTATACTGTGTCCCTCCTGTACTGCTCGTGGAGCTACAGTCACCCCCTATACTGTGTCCCTCCTGTACTGCTCGTGGAGCTACGGTCACCCCCCTATACTGTGTCCCTCCTGTACTGCTCGTGGAGCTACGGTCACCCCCTATACTGTGTCCCTCCTGTACTGCTCGTGGAGCTACGGTCACCCCTATACTGTGTCCCTCCTGTACTGCTCGTGGAGCTACAGTCACCCCCTATACTGTGTCCCTCCTGTACTGCTCGTGGAGCTATAGTCACCCCCTATACTGTGTCCCTCCTGTACTGCTCGTGGAGCTACGGTCACCCCCTATACTGTGTCCCTCCTGTACTGCTCTGTGGAGCTACAGTCACCCCCTATACTGTGTCCCTCCTGTACTGCTCGTGGAGCTACAGTCACCCCCTATACTGTGTCCCTCCTGTACTGCTCGTGGAGCTACAGTCACCCCTATACTGTGTCCCTCCTGTACTGCTCTGTGGAGCCACGGTCACCCCCTATACTGTGTCCCTCCTGTACTGCTCGTGGTAGCTACGGTCACCCCCTATACTGTGTCCCTCCTGTACTGCTCGTGGAGCTACGGTCACCCCCTATACTGTGTCCCTCCTGTACTGCTCGTGGAGCTACGGTCACCCCCCCCTATACTGGATTCCTCCAGTACTGCTCGTGGAGCTACGGTCACCCCCTATACTGTGTCCCTCCTGTACTGCTCGTGGAGCTACGGTCACCCCCTATACTGTGTCCCTCCTGTACTGCTCTGTGGAGCTACAATCACCCCCTATACTGTGTCCCTCCTGTACTGCTCGTGGAGCTACGGTCACCCCCTATACTGTGTCCCTCCTGTACTGCTCGTGGAGCTACGGTCACCCCCTATACTGTGTCCCTCCTGTACTGCTCGTGGAGCTACGGTCACCCCCTATACTGTGTCCCTCCTGTACTGCTCGTGGAGCTACGGTCACCCCCTATACTGTGTCCCTCCTGTACTGCTCGTGGAGCTATAGTCACCCCCTATACTGTGTCCCTCCTGTACTGCTCATGGAGCTATAGTCACCCCCTATACTGTGTCCCTCCTGTACTGCTCGTGGAGCTATAGTCACCCCCATACTGTGTCCCTCCTGTACTGCTCATGGAGCTACGGTCACGCCCCATAATGGATCCCAATTAGTACTGCTCGTGGAGCTATGGTCACTCCCTCCTGTACTGCTCATGGAGCTACGGTCACCCCCATAATGGATCCCATTCTGTACTGCATGTGGAGCTATGGTCGCCCCCATGGAATAATGGAACCCTCCTGTACCAGATCTGCATTGCTCCTATACAGGCGATTGATACTAACCTCCAGTTCCTACCTTGTTGTTTAGACTTTTCACTCTGTGACGCAGTCGGACTCGGGGAGTATTACTGCGAGGTGTCTAATGAGGAGGGGCGCCAGGTGTCTGCAGGGGTCACTATGGAGGCTTGTAAGTAGGCATCCCTGGCGTGGAGCGTTTGCCGTTTCCTGGGCTTGGGTGGAGTTGTATTTTCTGTCTTTTATCCCTTGCAGATGAGAAGAACGTTGGTGGAATCGTGGCTGCAGTCATCATAGTCTTCATCATTCTGGCCTTGATTGGATTTGCCTTGTGGTTTGCATTCAGCCGTGGATACATCGGGAGTGAGTATCAGACCGCCGTGGGGGTAGTACGTAAGCAGCATGGGGCACAGTCTAATGGCTCTAATCTTCTTCTGTTTCAGAGAAAACAAAGTAAGTGGAGAGCTGTGACCGTTCCACCACTTGAAGGCACCTCATTCCAGAGCAGCCTGCTGGTACAAGTCTCTCAGGTGTCATGGCTGTTGCTGGATCTATCTCACTATTTCTCTCTCTCTTGCAGCAAAAAAGTGATCTACAGTCAACCATCAGACACCCGCAGCGATGTAAGTGTGAGGATGTCTTGTGCCAGGAGGGATGGCTGTGTGGAGAGGAGTGTAAGGAGGTCGTCTGCTGGGAGGGATGGCTGTGTGGAGAGGAGTGTGAGGAGGTCGTGTGCCGGGAAAGATTGCTGTGTGGAGAGGATTGTGTGGCGACCGTGTGCCGGGAGGGGTGGCTGTGTGGAGAGGAGTGTGAGGAGTTCGTGTGCCAAGAGGGATGGCTGTGTGGAGAGGAGTGTGCGGAGGTCGTGTGCCGGGAAAGATTGCTGTGTGGAGAGGATTGTGTGGCGACCGTGTGCCGGGAGGGGTGGCTGTGTGGAGGGGAGTGTGAGGAGGTCGTGTGTCGGGAGGGATGGCTTTGAGGAGAGAAGTGTGCGGAGGTCGTGTGTCGGGAAGGATGGCTGTGTGGAGAGGAGTGTAAGGAGGTCGTCTGCTGGGAGGGATGGCTGTGTGGAGAGGTCGTCTGCTGGGAGGGATGGCTGTGTGGAGAGGAGTGTAAGGAGGTCGTCTGCTGGGAGGGATGGCTGTGTGGAGAGGAGTGTGAGGAGGTCGTCTGCTGGGAGGGATGGCTGTGTGGAGAGGAGTGTAAGGAGGTCGTCTGCTGGGAGGGATGGCTGTGTGGAGAGAAGTATGAGGAGGTTGTCTGCTGGGAGGGATGGCTTTGTGGAGAGAAGTATGAGGAGGTTGTCTGCTGGGAGGGATGGTTGTGTGTGGAGGTCGTCTGCCAGGAGGGATGGCTGTGTGGAGAGGAGTGTGTGCAGGTCATGTGCCGGGAGGGACTGTTTAGTTGGTCGTGGACGCCCTTGCCTCGTGTAGTGTGTGCGTGGCAGTGGGCGGCCCGGCCAGTGTGTGCGTGGCAGTGGACGGCCCGGCCAGTGGTGCGTGGCAGTGGACGGCCCCGGCCAGTGTGTGCGTGGCAGTGGACGGCCCCGGCCAGTGTGTGCGTGGCAGTGGACGGCCCCGGCCAGTGTGTGCGTGGCAGTGGGCGGCCCGGCCAGTGTGCGTGGCAGTGGGCGGCCCGGCCAGTGTGTGCGTGGCAGTGGGCGGCCCGGCCAGTGTGTGCGTGGCAGTGGGCGGCCCGGCCAGTGTGTGCGTGGCAGTGGGCGGCCCGGCCAGTGTGTGCGTGGCAGTGGGCGGCCCCGGCCAGTGTGTGCGTGGCAGTGGGCGGCCCGGCCAGTGTGTGCGTGGCAGTGGACGGCCCCGGCCAGTGTGTGCGTGGCAGTGGACGGCCCCGGCCAGTGTGTGCGTGGCAGTGGACGGCCCCGGCCAGTGTGTGTGTGGACGCCCTTGCCTCGGGCAGTGCGTGTGTGGCAGCGGACGGCCTCGGCCTGTATGTGTGTGGACCCCTTGCCTCGGCCAGTATGTGTGTGGCAGTGGACGGCCCCGGGCAGTATGTGTGTGGACCCCTTGCCTCGGCCAGTATGTGTGTGGCAGTGGACGGCCCCGGGCAGTGTGTGTGTGTGGCAGTGGACGGCCCCGGGCAGTATGTGTGTGGACGCCCTTGCCTCGGGCAGTGTGTGTGGCAGTGGACGGCCCCGGGCAGTATGTGTGTGGCAGTGGACGGCCCCGGCCAGTGTGTGTGTGGCAGTGGACGGCCTCGGGCAGTTTGTGTGTGGCAGTGGACGGCCTCGGCCAGTGTGTGTGTGGCAGTGGACGGCCCCGGCCAGTGTGTGTGTGTGGCAGTGGACGGCCCCGGGCAGTGTGTGTGTGGCAGTGGACGGCCCCGGGCAGTGTGTGTGTGGCAGTGGACGGCCTCGGCCAGTATGTGTGTGGACGCCCTTGCCTCGGCCAGTGTGTGTGTGTGGCAGTGGACGGCCCCGGGCAGTGTGTGTGTGTGTGGCAGTGGACGGCCTCGGCCAGTGTGTGTGTGGCAGTGGACGGCCCCGGGCAGTGTGTGTGTGGCAGTGGACGGCCCCGGGCAGTGTGTGTGTGTGGCAGTGGACGGCCCCGGCCAGTGTGTGTGTGGCAGTGGATTGCCTCGGGCAGTGGGCGGCCTCGGCCAGTATGTGTGTGGCAGTGGACGGCCCCGGGCAGTGTGTGTGTCTGTGGCCGCCGCTGTGTTTGGCTCCGGGGGCCACACCTGGGTCTTTATCCACTGACCGACTAGAAGTTTTTGTCTTTTTCTGTTTAGAAGAACTTCCAGCAGACCTCGTCATTTGTGGTGTGAGTGGAGCGCCTCCTGCTGTCTGAGCACCTCTTATTTATCGCCCCAGCCTTCTGATGCTTGCACTATTCCGTCGTGCTCCTCCTTGTGCCTTGGTATTCATGAACTGGTAGTAAGCAACCACTGGGGCCCCGTACAGCCCGGGGGGCTGCATTTTACATGGTCTTCTGTATGAAATGTTTTTAACTTGTGTTTTTCTATTTTTTATCGACTATTGTGAATAAATCTGATAAAGCCGAGCGCTGTCTGTGTGTCATATGATTGGGGGGAGGGCGGTTTACCATCGGGGCGCATGTACAGAGAGCGTGCTACTCTGATCACCTGACAGGAAACGCCCCCAAGAGTGAGGGGAAGAAATACGGAGCCGCGTGGCCCCACCATTTACAATGAGATTTGTCCCTTCACCCATGTGTAGTATCATCTGCCGTGTGCCCAGGAGTTCTCCGCTATATACCCCTCAGAATCCCTCCAGATATCTTACATATCACATACCGCGGAGCCTGGCGCGTCTGACATACACCGCGCTGTGCCTTTAATAAATGTGTCAGACACGCCAGGTCCCCCAAAGCCGTGAGGTAGCAGAGTAACGCAGCGATACACCGCACTGTGCCTTTAATAAATGTGTCATACACACCAGACCCGCCAAAGCCGTGAGGTAGCAGAGTAACGCAGCGATAAACCGCACTGTGCCTTTAATAAATGTGTCATACACGCCAGACCGGCCAAAGCCGTGAGGTAGCAGAGTAACGCAGCGATACACCGCGCTGTGCCTTTAATAAATGTGTCATACACGCCAGGCCGGCCAAAGCCGTGAGGTAGCAGAGTAACGCAGCGATACACCGCACTGTGCCTTTAATAAATGTGTCATACACACCAGACCGGCCAAAGCCGTGAGGTAGCAGAGTAACGCAGCGATACACCGCACTGTGCCTTTAATAAATGTGTCATACACGCCAGGCCGGCCAAAGCCGTGAGGTAGCAGAGTAACGCAGCGATACACCGCACTGTGCCTTTAATAAATGTGTCATACACGCCAGACCCGCCAAAGCCGTGAGGTAGCAGAGTAACGCAGCGATACACTGCGCTGTGCCTTTAATAAATGTGTCATACACGCCAGACCCGCCAAAGCCGTGAGGTAGTAGAGTAACGCAGCGATACACCGCTCTGTGCCTTTAATAAATGTGTCATACACTCCAGACCGGCCAAAGCCGTGAGGTAGCAGAGTAACGCAGCGATACACCGCACTGTGCCTTTAATAAATGTGTCATACACGCCAGACCCGCCAAAGCCGTGAGGTAGCAGAGTAACGCAGCGATACACCGCGCTGTGCCTTTAATAAATGTGTCATACACGCCAGACCCACCAAAGCCGTGAGGTAGCAGAGTAACGCAGCGATACACCGCACTGTGCCTTTAATAAATGTGTCATACACGCCAGGCCCACCAAAGCCGTGAGGTAGCAGAGTAACGCAGCGATACACCGCGCTGTGCCTTTAATAAATGTGTCATACACGCCAGGCCCACCAAAGCCGTGAGGTAGCAGAGTAACGCAGCGATACACCGCGCTGTGCCTTTAATAAATGTGTCATACACGCCAGGCCCGCCAAAGCCGTGAGGTAGCAGAGTAACGCAGCGATACACCGCGCTGTGCCTTTAATAAATGTGTCATACACGCCAGACCCGCCAAAGCCGTGAGGTAGCAGAGTAACGCAGCGATACAACCGCGCTGTGCCTTTAATAAATGTGTCATACACGCCAGGCCCGCCAAAGCCGTGAGGTAGCAGAGTAACGCAGCGATACACCGCGCTGTGCCTTTAATAAATGTGTCATACACGCCAGGCCCGCCAAAGCCGTGAGGTAGCAGAGTAACGCAGCGATACACCGCGCTGTGCCTTTAATAAATGTGTCATACACGCCAGGCCCGCCAAAGCCGTGAGGTAGCAGAGTAACGCAGCGATACACCGCACTGTGCCTTTAATAAATGTGTCATACACGCCAGGCCCGCCAAAGCCGTGAGGTAGCAGAGTAACGCAGCGATACACCGCGCTGTGCCTTTAATAAATGTGTCATACACGCCAGGCCCACCAAAGCCGTGAGGTAGCAGAGTAACGCAGCGATACACCGCGCTGTGCCTTTAATAAATGTGTCAGACACGCCAGGCCCACCAAAGCCGTGAGGTAGCAGAGTAACGCAGCGATACACCGCGCTGTGCCTTTAATAAATGTGTCAGACACGCCAGGCCCACCAAAGCCGTGAGGTAGCAGAGTAACGCAGCGATACACCGCGCTGTGCCTTTAATAAATGTGTCAGACACGCCAGGCCCGCCAAAGCCGTGAGGTAGCAGAGTAACGCAGCGATACACCGCGCTGTGCCTTTAATAAATGTGTCATACACGCCAGACCGGCCAAAGCCGTGAGGTAGCAGAGTAACGCAGCGATACACCGCGCTGTGCCTTTAATAAATGTGTCATACACGCCAGGCCCGCCAAAGCCGTGAGGTAGCAGAGTAACGCAGCGATACACCGCGCTGTGCCTTTAATAAATGTGTCATACACGCCAGGCCCGCCAAAGCCGTGAGGTAGCAGAGTAACGCAGCGATACACCGCGCTGTGCCTTTAATAAATGTGTCATACACGCCAGACCCGCCAAAGCCGTGAGGTAGCAGAGTAACGCAGCGATACACCGCGCTGTGCCTTTAATAAATGTGTCATACACGCCAGGCCCACCAAAGCCGTGAGGTAGCAGAGTAACGCAGCGATACACCGCGCTGTGCCTTTAATAAATGTGTCATACACGCCAGGCCCGCCAAAGCCGTGAGGTAGCAGAGTAACGCAGCGATACACCGCACTGTGCCTTTAATAAATGTGTCATACACGCCAGACCCGCCAAAGCCGTGAGGTAGCAGAGTAACGCAGCGATACACCGCGCTGTGCCTTTAATAAATGTGTCATACACGCCAGGCCCGCCAAAGCCGTGAGGTAGCAGAGTAACGCAGCGATACACCGCGCTGTGCCTTTAATAAATGTGTCATACACGCCAGGCCCGCCAAAGCCGTGAGGTAGCAGAGTAACGCAGCGATACACCGCGCTGTGCCTTTAATAAATGTGTCATACACGCCAGGCCCGCCAAAGCCGTGAGGTAGCAGAGTAACGCAGCGATACACCGCGCTGTGCCTTTAATAAATGTGTCATACACGCCAGGCCCGCCAAAGCCGTGAGGTAGCAGAGTAACGCAGCGATACACCGCGCTGTGCCTTTAATAAATGTGTCATACACGCCAGGCCCGCCAAAGCCGTGAGGTAGCAGAGTAACGCAGCGATACAACCGCGCTGTGCCTTTAATAAATGTGTCATACACGCCAGGCCCGCCAAAGCCGTGAGGTAGCAGAGTAACGCAGCGATACAACCGCACTGTGCCTTTAATAAATGTGTCATACACGCCAGACCCGCCAAAGCCGTGAGGTAGCAGAGTAACGCAGCGATACACCGCACTGTGCCTTTAATAAATGTGTCATACACGCCAGGCCCGCCAAAGCCGTGAGGTAGCAGAGTAACGCAGCGATACACCGCGCTGTGCCTTTAATAAATGTGTCATACACGCCAGGCCCACCAAAGCCGTGAGGTAGCAGAGTAACGCAGCGATACACCGCGCTGTGCCTTTAATAAATGTGTCATACACGCCAGACCCGCCAAAGCCGTGAGGTAGCAGAGTAACGCAGCGATACACCGCGCTGTGCCTTTAATAAATGTGTCATACACGCCAGGCCCGCCAAAGCCGTGAGGTAGCAGAGTAACGCAGCGATACACCGCGCTGTGCCTTTAATAAATGTGTCATACACGCCAGGCCCGCCAAAGCCGTGAGGTAGCAGAGTAACGCAGCGATACACCGCGCTGTGCCTTTAATAAATGTGTCATACACGCCAGACCCGCCAAAGCCGTGAGGTAGCAGAGTAACGCAGCGATACACCGCGCTGTGCCTTTAATAAATGTGTCATACACGCCAGGCCCGCCAAAGCCGTGAGGTAGCAGAGTAACGCAGCGATACACCGCGCTGTGCCTTTAATAAATGTGTCATACACGCCAGGCCCGCCAAAGCCGTGAGGTAGCAGAGTAACGCAGCGATACACCGCGCTGTGCCTTTAATAAATGTGTCATACACGCCAGGCCCGCCAAAGCCGTGAGGTAGCAGAGTAACGCAGCGATACACCGCGCTGTGCCTTTAATAAATGTGTCATACACGCCAGGCCCGCCAAAGCCGTGAGGTAGCAGAGTAACGCAGCGATACACCGCACTGTGCCTTTAATAAATGTGTCATACACGCCAGGCCCGCCAAAGCCGTGAGGTAGCAGAGTAACGCAGCGATACACCGCGCTGTGCCTTTAATAAATGTGTCATACACGCCAGACCCGCCAAAGCCGTGAGGTAGCAGAGTAACGCAGCGATACACCGCGCTGTGCCTTTAATAAATGTGTCAGACACGCCAGGCCCGCCAAAGCCGTGAGGTAGCAGAGTAACGCAGCGATACACCGCGCTGTGCCTTTAATAAATGTGTCATACACACCAGGCCGGCCAAAGCCGTGAGGTAGCAGAGTAACGCAGCGATACACCGCACTGTGCCTTTAATAAATGTGTCATACACACCAGGCCCGCCAAAGCCGTGAGGTAGCAGAGTAACGCAGCGATACACCGCGCTGTGCCTTTAATAAATGTGTCATACACGCCAGGCCCGCCAAAGCCGTGAGGTAGCAGAGTAACGCAGCGATACACCGCGCTGTGCCTTTAATAAATGTGTCATACACGCCAGGCCCGCCAAAGCCGTGAGGTAGCAGAGTAACGCAGCGATACACCGCGCTGTGCCTTTAATAAATGTGTCATACACGCCAGGCCCGCCAAAGCCGTGAGGTAGCAGAGTAACGCAGCGATACACCGCGCTGTGCCTTTAATAAATGTGTCATACACGCCAGACCCGCCAAAGCCGTGAGGTAGCAGAGTAACGCAGCGATACACCGCACTGTGCCTTTAATAAATGTGTCATACACGCCAGACCCGCCAAAGCCGTGAGGTAGCAGAGTAACGCAGCGATACACCGCGCTGTGCCTTTAATAAATGTGTCATACACGCCAGGCCCGCCAAAGCCGTGAGGTAGCAGAGTAACGCAGCGATACACCGCGCTGTGCCTTTAATAAATGTGTCATACACGCCAGGCCCGCCAAAGCCGTGAGGTAGCAGAGTAACGCAGCGATACACCGCGCTGTGCCTTTAATAAATGTGTCATACACGCCAGACCCGCCAAAGCCGTGAGGTAGCAGAGTAACGCAGCGATACACCGCGCTGTGCCTTTAATAAATGTGTCATACACGCCAGGCCCACCAAAGCCGTGAGGTAGCAGAGTAACGCAGCGATACACCGCGCTGTGCCTTTAATAAATGTGTCATACACGCCAGGCCCGCCAAAGCCGTGAGGTAGCAGAGTAACGCAGCGATACACCGCGCTGTGCCTTTAATAAATGTGTCATACACGCCAGACCCGCCAAAGCCGTGAGGTAGCAGAGTAACGCAGCGATACACCGCACTGTGCCTTTAATAAATGTGTCATACACGCCAGGCCCACCAAAGCCGTGAGGTAGCAGAGTAACGCAGCGATACACCGCGCTGTGCCTTTAATAAATGTGTCATACACGCCAGGCCCGCCAAAGCCGTGAGGTAGCAGAGTAACGCAGCGATACACCGCGCTGTGCCTTTAATAAATGTGTCATACACGCCAGACCCGCCAAAGCCGTGAGGTAGCAGAGTAACGCAGCGATACACCGCACTGTGCCTTTAATAAATGTGTCATACACGCCAGGCCCACCAAAGCCGTGAGGTAGCAGAGTAACGCAGCGATACACCGCACTGTGCCTTTAATAAATGTGTCATACACGCCAGGCCCTCCAAAGCCGTGAGGTAGCAGAGTAACGCAGCGATACACCGCACTGTGCCTTTAATAAATGTGTCATACACGCCAGGCCCGCCAAAGCCGTGAGGTAGCAGAGTAACGCAGCGATACACCGCGCTGTGCCTTTAATAAATGTGTCATACACGCCAGGCCCGCCAAAGCCGTGAGGTAGCAGAGTAACGCAGCGATACACCGCGCTGTGCCTTTAATAAATGTGTCATACACGCCAGGCCCGCCAAAGCCGTGAGGTAGCAGAGTAACGCAGCGATACACCGCACTGTGCCTTTAATAAATGTGTCATACACGCCAGGCCCGCCAAAGCCGTGAGGTAGCAGAGTAACGCAGCGATACACCGCACTGTGCCTTTAATAAATGTGTCATACACGCCAGGCCCGCCAAAGCCGTGAGGTAGCAGAGTAACGCAGCGATACACCGCGCTGTGCCTTTAATAAATGTGTCATACACGCCAGACCCGGCCAAAGCCGTGAGGTAGCAGAGTAACGCAGCGATACACCGCGCTGTGCCTTTAATAAATGTGTCATACACGCCAGGCCCGCCAAAGCCGTGAGGTAGCAGAGTAACGCAGCGATACACCGCACTGTGCCTTTAATAAATGTGTCATACACGCCAGGCCCACCAAAGCCGTGAGGTAGCAGAGTAACGCAGCGATACACCGCACTGTGCCTTTAATAAATGTGTCATACACGCCAGACCCGCCAAAGCCGTGAGGTAGCAGAGTAACGCAGCGATACACCGCGCTGTGCCTTTAATAAATGTGTCATACACGCCAGGCCCGCCAAAGCCGTGAGGTAGCAGAGTAACGCAGCGATACACCGCGCTGTGCCTTTAATAAATGTGTCATACACGCCAGACCCGCCAAAGCCGTGAGGTAGCAGAGTAACGCAGCGATACACCGCACTGTGCCTTTAATAAATGTGTCATACACGCCAGGCCCGCCAAAGCCGTGAGGTAGCAGAGTAACGCAGCGATACACCGCGCTGTGCCTTTAATAAATGTGTCATACACGCCAGGCCCGCCAAAGCCGTGAGGTAGCAGAGTAACGCAGCGATACACCGCGCTGTGCCTTTAATAAATGTGTCATACACGCCAGACCCGCCAAAGCCGTGAGGTAGCAGAGTAACGCAGCGATACACCGCGCTGTGCCTTTAATAAATGTGTCATACACGCCAGACCCGCCAAAGCCGTGAGGTAGCAGAGTAACGCAGCGATACACCGCACTGTGCCTTTAATAAATGTGTCATACACGCCAGGCCCGCCAAAGCCGTGAGGTAGCAGAGTAACGCAGCGATACACCGCGCTGTGCCTTTAATAAATGTGTCATACACGCCAGGCCCGCCAAAGCCGTGAGGTAGCAGAGTAACGCAGCGATACACCGCGCTGTGCCTTTAATAAATGTGTCATACACGCCAGGCCCGCCAAAGCCGTGAGGTAGCAGAGTAACGCAGCGATACACCGCACTGTGCCTTTAATAAATGTGTCATACACGCCAGGCCCGCCAAAGCCGTGAGGTAGCAGAGTAACGCAGCGATACACCGCGCTGTGCCTTTAATAAATGTGTCATACACGCCAGGCCCGCCAAAGCCGTGAGGTAGCAGAGTAACGCAGCGATACACCGCGCTGTGCCTTTAATAAATGTGTCATACACGCCAGGCCCGCCAAAGCCGTGAGGTAGCAGAGTAACGCAGCGATACACCGCACTGTGCCTTTAATAAATGTGTCATACACGCCAGGCCCACCAAAGCCGTGAGGTAGCAGAGTAACGCAGCGATACACCGCACTGTGCCTTTAATAAATGTGTCATACACGCCAGACCCGCCAAAGCCGTGAGGTAGCAGAGTAACGCAGCGATACACCGCACTGTGCCTTTAATAAATGTGTCATACACGCCAGGCCCGCCAAAGCCGTGAGGTAGCAGAGTAACGCAGCGATACACCGCACTGTGCCTTTAATAAATGTGTCATACACGCCAGGCCCGCCAAAGCCGTGAGGTAGCAGAGTAACGCAGCGATACACCGCGCTGTGCCTTTAATAAATGTGTCATACACGCCAGGCCCGCCAAAGCCGTGAGGTAGCAGAGTAACGCAGCGATACACCGCGCTGTGCCTTTAATAAATGTGTCATACACGCCAGGCCCGCCAAAGCCGTGGAGGTAGCAGAGTAACGCAGCGATACACCGCGCTGTGCCTTTAATAAATGTGTCATACACGCCAGGCCCACCAAAGCCGTGAGGTAGCAGAGTAACGCAGCGATACACCGCGCTGTGCCTTTAATAAATGTGTCATACACGCCAGACCCGCCAAAGCCGTGAGGTAGCAGAGTAACGCAGCGATACACCGCGCTGTGCCTTTAATAAATGTGTCATACACGCCAGACCCGCCAAAGCCGTGAGGTAGCAGAGTAACGCAGCGATACACTCGCGCTGTGCCTTTAATAAATGTGTCATACACGCCAGGCCCGCCAAAGCCGTGAGGTAGCAGAGTAACGCAGCGATACACCGCGCTGTGCCTTTAATAAATGTGTCATACACGCCAGACCCGCCAAAGCCGTGAGGTAGCAGAGTAACGCAGCGATACACCGCGCTGTGCCTTTAATAAATGTGTCATACACGCCAGGCCCGCCAAAGCCGTGAGGTAGCAGAGTAACGCAGCGATACACCGCGCTGTGCCTTTAATAAATGTGTCATACACGCCAGGCCCGCCAAAGCCGTGAGGTAGCAGAGTAACGCAGCGATACAACCGCACTGTGCCTTTAATAAATGTGTCATACACGCCAGGCCCACCAAAGCCGTGAGGTAGCAGAGTAACGCAGCGATACACCGCACTGTGCCTTTAATAAATGTGTCATACACGCCAGACCCGCCAAAGCCGTGAGGTAGCAGAGTAACGCAGCGATACACCGCACTGTGCCTTTAATAAATGTGTCATACACGCCAGACCCGCCAAAGCCGTGAGGTAGCAGAGTAACGCAGCGATACACCGCGCTGTGCCTTTAATAAATGTGTCATACACGCCAGACCCACCAAAGCCGTGAGGTAGCAGAGTAACGCAGCGATACACTCGCGCTGTGCCTTTAATAAATGTGTCATACACGCCAGACCCGCCAAAGCCGTGAGGTAGCAGAGTAACGCAGCGATACACCGCACTGTGCCTTTAATAAATGTGTCATACACGCCAGACCCGCCAAAGCCGTGAGGTAGCAGAGTAACGCAGCGATACACCGCACTGTGCCTTTAATAAATGTGTCATACACGCCAGGCCCGCCAAAGCCGTGAGGTAGCAGAGTAACGCAGCGATACACCGCGCTGTGCCTTTAATAAATGTGTCATACACGCCAGGCCCGCCAAAGCCGTGAGGTAGCAGAGTAACGCAGCGATACACCGCGCTGTGCCTTTAATAAATGTGTCAGACACGCCAGGCCCGCCAAAGCCGTGAGGTAGCAGAGTAACGCAGCGATACAACCGCACTGTGCCTTTAATAAATGTGTCATACACGCCAGACCCGCCAAAGCCGTGAGGTAGCAGAGTAACGCAGCGATACACCGCGCTGTGCCTTTAATAAATGTGTCATACACGCCAGACCCGCCAAAGCCGTGAGGTAGCAGAGTAACGCAGCGATACACCGCGCTGTGCCTTTAATAAATGTGTCATACACGCCAGGCCCGCCAAAGCCGTGAGGTAGCAGAGTAACGCAGCGATACACCGCGCTGTGCCTTTAATAAATGTGTCATACACGCCAGGCCCGCCAAAGCCGTGAGGTAGCAGAGTAACGCAGCGATACACCGCGCTGTGCCTTTAATAAATGTGTCATACACGCCAGGCCCGCCAAAGCCGTGAGGTAGCAGAGTAACGCAGCGATACACCGCACTGTGCCTTTAATAAATGTGTCATACACGCCAGACCCACCAAAGCCGTGAGGTAGCAGAGTAACGCAGCGATACACCGCGCTGTGCCTTTAATAAATGTGTCATACACGCCAGGCCCGCCAAAGCCGTGAGGTAGCAGAGTAACGCAGCGATACACCGCGCTGTGCCTTTAATAAATGTGTCATACACGCCAGACCCGCCAAAGCCGTGAGGTAGCAGAGTAACGCAGCGATACACCGCGCTGTGCCTTTAATAAATGTGTCATACACGCCAGGCCCGCCAAAGCCGTGAGGTAGCAGAGTAACGCAGCGATACACCGCACTGTGCCTTTAATAAATGTGTCATACACGCCAGGCCCGCCAAAGCCGTGAGGTAGCAGAGTAACGCAGCGATACAACCGCACTGTGCCTTTAATAAATGTGTCATACACGCCAGACCCGCCAAAGCCGTGAGGTAGCAGAGTAACGCAGCGATACACCGCGCTGTGCCTTTAATAAATGTGTCATACACGCCAGGCCGGCCAAAGCCGTGAGGTAGCAGAGTAACGCAGCGATACACCGCGCTGTGCCTTTAATAAATGTGTCATACACGCCAGACCCACCAAAGCCGTGAGGTAGCAGAGTAACGCAGCGATACACCGCGCTGTGCCTTTAATAAATGTGTCATACACGCCAGACCCGCCAAAGCCGTGAGGTAGCAGAGTAACGCAGCGATACACCGCACTGTGCCTTTAATAAATGTGTCATACACGCCAGGCCCGCCAAAGCCGTGAGGTAGCAGAGTAACGCAGCGATACACCGCGCTGTGCCTTTAATAAATGTGTCATACACGCCAGACCGGCCAAAGCCGTGAGGTAGCAGAGTAACGCAGCGATACACCGCACTGTGCCTTTAATAAATGTGTCATACACGCCAGACCGGCCAAAGCCGTGAGGTAGCAGAGTAACGCAGCGATACACCGCGCTGTGCCTTTAATAAATGTGTCATACACACCAGACCCGCCAAAGCCGTGAGGTAGCAGAGTAACGCAGCGATACACCGCGCTGTGCCTTTAATAAATGTGTCATACACGCCAGACCGGCCAAAGCCGTGAGGTAGCAGAGTAACGCAGCGATACACCGCACTGTGCCTTTAGTAAATGTGTCATACACGCCAGACCCGCCAAAGCCGTGAGGTAGCAGAGTAACGCAGCGATACACCGCACTGTGCCTTTAATAAATGTGTCATACACGCCAGACCGGCCAAAGCCGTGAGGTATCAGAGTAACGCAGCGATACACCGCGCTGTGCCTTTAATAAATGTGTCATACACGCCAGGCCCGCCAAAGCCGTGAGGTAGCAGAGTAACGCAGCGATACAACCGCACTGTGCCTTTAATAAATGTGTCATACACGCCAGGCCCGCCAAAGCCGTGAGGTAGCAGAGTAACGCAGCGATACACCGCGCTGTGCCTTTAATAAATGTGTCATACACGCCAGACCCGCCAAAGCCGTGAGGTAGCAGAGTAACGCAGCGATACACCGCGCTGTGCCTTTAATAAATGTGTCAGACACACCAGACCCGCCAAAGCCGTGAGGTAGCAGAGTAACGCAGCGATACACCGCACTGTGCCTTTAATAAATGTGTCATACACGCCAGGCCCACCAAAGCCGTGAGGTAGTAGAGTAACGCAGCGATACACCGCGCTGTGCCTTTAATAAATGTGTCAGACACACCAGGCCCACCAAAGCCGTGAGGTAGCAGAGTAACGCAGCGATACACCGCGCTGTGCCTTTAATAAATGTGTCATACACGCCAGACCCGCCAAAGCCGTGAGGTAGCAGAGTAACGCAGCGATACACCGCGCTGTGCCTTTAATAAATGTGTCATACACGCCAGACCCGCCAAAGCCGTGAGGTAGCAGAGTAACGCAGCGACACACCGCGCTGTGCCTTTAATAAATGTGTCATACACGCCAGGCCCGCCAAAGCCGTGAGATAGCAGAGTAACGCAGCGATACACCGCACTGTGCCTTTAATAAATGTGTCATACATGCCAGACCCGCCAAAGCCGTGAGGTAGCAGAGTAACGCAGCGATACACCGCACTGTGCCTTTAATAAATGTGTCATACAAGCCAGGTCCGCCAAAGCCGTGAGGTAGAAGAGTAACGCAGCGATACACCGCGCTGTGCCTTTAATAAATGTGTCATACACACCAGGCCGGCCAAAGCCGTGAGGTAGCAGAGTAACGCAGCGATACACCGCACTGTGCCTTTAATAAATGTGTCAGACACGCCAGGCCCTCCAAAGCCGTGAGGTAGCAGAGTAACGCAGCGATACACCGCGCTGTGCCTTTAATAAATGTGTCATACACGCCAGGCCCACCAAAGCCGTGAGGTAGCAGAGTAACGCAGCGATACACCGCGCTGTGCCTTTAATAAATGTGTCATACACGCCAGGCCCGCCATAGCCGTGAGGTAGCAGAGTAACGCAGCGATACACTGCGCTGTGCCTTTAATAAATGTGTCATACACGCCAGACCCACCAAAGCCGTGAGGTAGCAGAGTAACGCAGCGATACACCGCACTGTGCCTTTAATAAATGTGTCATACACACCAGACCCGCCAAAGCCGTGAGGTAGCAGAGTAACGCAGCGATACACCGCGCTGTGCCTTTAATAAATGTGTCAGACACGCCAGACCCGCCAAAGCCGTGAGGTAGCAGAGTAACGCAGCGATACACCGCGCTGTGCCTTTAATAAATGTGTCAGACACGCCAGGCCCACCAAAGCCGTGAGGTAGCAGAGTAACGCAGCGATACACCGCGCTGTGCCTTTAATAAATGTGTCATACACGCCAGGCCGGCCAAAGCCGTGAGGTACAGAGTAACGCAGCGATACACCGCACTGTGCCTTTAATAAATGTGTCATACACGCCAGACCGGCCAAAGCCGTGAGGTAGCAGAGTAACGCAGCGATACACCGCGCTGTGCCTTTAATAAATGTGTCATACACGCCAGACCCACCAAAGCCGTGAGGTAGCAGAGTAACGCAGCGATACACCGCGCTGTGCCTTTAATAAATGTGTCATACACGCCAGGCCGGCCAAAGCCGTGAGGTAGCAGAGTAACGCAGCGATACACCGCGCTGTGCCTTTAATAAATGTGTCATACACACCAGACCGGCCAAAGCCGTGAGGTAGCAGAGTAACGCAGCGATACACCGCACTGTGCCTTTAATAAATGTGTCATACACACCAGACCCACCAAAGCCGTGAGGTAGCAGAGTAACGCAGCGATACACCGCGCTGTGCCTTTAATAAATGTGTCATACACACCAGGCCCACCAAAGCCGTGAGGTAGCAGAGTAACGCAGCGATACACTGCACTGTGCCTTTAATAAATGTGTCATACACGCCAGACCCACCAAAGCCGTGAGGTAGCAGAGTAACGCAGCGATACACCGCACTGTGCCTTTAATAAATGTGTCAGACACACCAGACCCGCCAAAGCCGTGAGGTAGCAGAGTAACGCAGCGATACACCACGCTGTGCCTTTAATAAATGTGTCATACACGCCAGGCCTGCCAAAGCCGTGAGGTAGCAGAGTAACGCAGCGATACACCGCGCTGTGCCTTTAATAAATGTGTCAGACACGCCAGGCCCGCCAAAGCCGTGAGGTAGCAGAGTAACGCAGCGATACACCGCACTGTGCCTTTAATAAATGTGTCATACACACCAGGCCTGCCAAAGCCGTGAGGTAGCAGAGTAACGCAGCGATACACCGCACTGTGCCTTTAATAAATGTGTCATACACGCCAGGCCTGCCAAAGCCGTGAGGTAGCAGAGTAACGCAGCGATACACCGCGCTGTGCCTTTAATAAATGTGTCAGACACGCCAGGCGGGCCAAATACAGAGGGCATCGTAAATAGTGGGGGCGCATCAGGGGTCATTATAAATACTGGGGGCGCTGCAGGGGGCATTATAAATACTGGGGGCACTGCAGGGGGCATTATAAATACTGGGGGCACTGTAGGATGAGCATAATAACCTTTGGGGAGCGAAATAACTATTTGGAGGCACTTTATAACAATAGAGGGTGATATAACACTGACCCTGAAGTGCCCCCACTATTTATATTGCCACCTACTGTTATAATGCTCATCCTGAAGTGCCCCCAGTATTTATATTGCCCCATACTGTTATAATGCTCACCCTGAAGTGCTCCCAGTATTTGAGACAGTAGGAGGCAATATAAATACTGGGGGCACTTCAGGGCGAACATTATAACAGTAGGCGGGCAGAAAAAATACTAGGGAAGCTTCAATGTGAGCATTATAACAGCATGGGGGCATGTAAATACAAGAGGCACTTCAGGGTGCATTATAAATACTGGGGACGCTGCAGCGGGCATTACAGATACTGGGGGAGACTGCAGAGGGTATTATAAATACTGGGAGTGCTGAACAGGGCATTATAAATACTGGGGGCGCTGCAGGTGCATTATAAATACTGTGGGTGCTGCAAGGGCATTATAAACACTAGGGGTGCTGCAGGGGGCATTATAAATGCTGGAGGTGCTGCAGAGGGTATTATAAATTCTGAGCGAGCTGCAAAGTGCATTATATATACTGGTGGGCGCATCAGGGGTCATTATAAATACTGGAGGAGCTACAGGGAGCATTATAAATACTGGGGGAGGCTGCAGGGGGCAATTTAAATACTCGGGGCGCTGCAGTGGTGCATTATAAATACTGGAGGCGCTACAGGGGGCATTAAAAATACAGAAGGCCCTGCAGGGGGCATTATAAATACTGGGAGAGGCTGCAGATGGCATTATAAATACAGAAGGCATTGCAGAGGGCATCTCAAATACTGGGGGAGGCTGCAGAGGGCATTATAAATAATAGGGGTGCTACAAGGGCATTATAAACACTGGGTTTGCTGCAGGGGGCATTATAATTACTGGGGGCATTATAAATTCAGGAGGCGCTGCAGGGGGCATTAAAAATACAGAAGGCCCTGCAGGGGGCATTATAAATTCTGGGGGAGGCAGCAGATGGCATTTTAAATACAGAAGGCGCTGCAGAGGGCATTGTAAATAGTGGGGGAGGCTGCAGAGAGCATTATAAATACTGGGTGCGCTGCAGGGGTAATTACAAATACTGAGGGCGCTGCAGGGGGCATTATAAATACTGGGGGCATTATAAATACTGGGGGCGCTGCATGGGGCATTTTAAATACTTGGGGGTGCTGCAGGGGGCATTATAAATACTTGGGGGTGCTGCAGGGGGCATTATAAATATTGGGGGACCTGTTGAGGGCATTATAAATACTGGGGGACCTGTTGAGGGCATTATAAATACTGGGGGCCCGACATGGGTCATTATAAATACAGGAGGAGCTGAAGTGGGCATTTTACATACTTGGAGGTGCTGCAGGGGGCATTATAAATACTGAAAGAGCTGCAGAGGGCATTATAAATACTGGGAGCGCTGCAGGGGGCATTGTAAATTCTGGGGGCACTGCAGGGGGCATTATAAATAATAGGGGTGCTGCAGAGGGCATTGTAAATAGTGGGGGCGCTGCAGAGGGGATTATAAATACTGGGGCAGGCTGCAGAGAGCATTATAAATACAGCGTGCGCTGCAGGGGGCATTAAAAATACTGGAAGCCCTGCAGTGGGCATTTTAAATACGGGGGACGCTGCAGAGGACATTATAAAAACTGGGGGAGCTGAGGGGGCATTATAAATACTGGGAGCGCTGCAGGGGGCATTATAAATTCTGGGGGCACTGCAGGGGGCATTATAAATACTGGGGGCACTATAGGATGAGCATAATAACCTTAGGGGGCGAAATAACTATTGGAGGCACGTTATAACAATATAGGGTGATATAACACTCACCATGAAGTGCCCCCAGTATTTATAATGCCCCCTACTGATATAATGCTCATCCTGAAATGCCCCATTAGTTATATTGCCCCCTACTGTAATAATGCTCATCCTGAAGTTCTCCCAGTATTTGAAGCAGTAGGAGGCAATATAAATACTGGGGGCACTTCAGGGCGAACATTATAACAGTAGGCGGGCGGAATAAATACTAGGGAAACTTCAATGTGAGCATTATAACAGTATGGGGGCATGTAAATACAAGAGGCACTTCAGGGTGCATTATAAATACTGGGGGCGCTGCAACGGGCATTACAGATACTGGGAGAGGCTGCAGAGGGTATTATAAATACTGGTAGTGCTGAACAGGGCATTATAAATACTTGGGGCGCTGCAGGGGGAATTATACATTCTGGGGGCACTGCAGGGGGCATTATAAATTTTGGGTGCACTGCAGGGGGCATTATAAATACTCGGGGCTCTTCAGAGGGCATTATAAATACTGGGAGCGCTGCAGGGGGCATTATAAATTTTGGGGGCACTGCAGGGGGCATTATAAATACTGGGGGCACTGTAGCATAAGCATAATCACCTTAGGGGGCGAAATAACTATTTGGAGGCACTTTATAACAATAGAGGGTGATATAAGACTCACCCTGAAGTGCCCCCAGTATTTATATTGCCCCCTACTGTTATAATGCTCATCCTGAAGTTCCCCCATTATTTATATTGCCCCCTACTGTTATAATGCTGATCCTGAAGTGCTCCCAGTATTTATATTGCCCCCTACTGTTATAATGCTCATTGTGAAGTGCTCCCAGTATTTGAAACAGTAGGAGGCAATATAAATACTGGGGGCACTTCAGGGCGAACATTATAACAGTAGGCGGGCAGAATAAATACTAGGGAAGCTTCAATGTGAGCATTATAACAGAATGGGGGCATGTAAATACAAGAGGCACCTCAGGGTGCATTGTAAATACTGGGGACGCTGCAGCGGGCATTACAGATACTGGGAGAGGCTGCAGAGGGTATTATAAATACTGGGAGTGCTGAACAGGGCATTATAAATACTGGGGGCGCTGCACGAGAAATTATAAATTTTGGGGGCACTGCAGGGGGCATTATAAATACTGGGGGCACTGTAGGATGAGCATAATAACCTTAGGGGGCAAAATAACTATTGGAGGCACGTTATAACAATAGAGGGTGATATAACACTCACCATGAAGTGCCCCCAGTATTTATATTGCCCCCTACTGTTATAATGCTCATCCTGAAGTGCCCCCATTATTTATATTGCCCCCTACTGTTATAATGCTGATCCTGAAGTGCTCCCAGTATTTGAAACAGTAGGAGGCAATATAAATACTGGGGGCACTTCAGGGCGAACATTATAACAGTAGGAGGGCAGATTAAATACTAGGGAAGCTTCAATGTGAGCATTATAACAGTATGGGGGCATGTAAATACAAGAGGCACTTCAGGGTGCATTATAAATACTGGGGGTGCTGCAGTGGGCATTACAGATACTGGGAGAGACTGCAGAGGGTATTATAAATACTGGGAGTGCTGAACAGGGCATTATAAATACTGGGGGTGCTGCAGGGGGAATTATAAATTCTGGGGGCACTGCAGGGGGCATTATAAATACTCGGGGCGCTGCAGAGGGCATTATAAATACTGGGAGCGCTGCAGGGGCATTACAAATACTGGGGGAGGCTGCAGGGGGCATTACAAATACTGGGGAAGGCTGCAGGGGGATTACAAATACTGGGGAGGCTGCAGAGGGTATTATAAATATTGGGAGTGCTGAACAGGGCATTATAAATACTGGGGGCGCTGCAGGTGCATTATAAATACTGTGGGTGCTGCAAGGGCAGTATAAACACTGGGGGTGCTGCAAGGGCATTTTAAATACTGGGGGCGCTGCAGGGGGCATTATAAATTCTGGGGGCACTGCAGGGGCATTATAAATTATGGGGGCACTGCAGGGGAATTATAAATAATAGGGCGCTTTAGAGGGCATTATAAATACTGGGAGCGCTGCAGGGGCATTAAAATTTTGGGGGCACTGCAGGGGGCATTATAAATACTGGGGGCACTGTAGGATGAGCATAATAACCTTAGGAGGCGAAATAACTATTTGGAGGCACTTTATAACAATAGAGGGTGATATAAGACTCACCCTGAAGTGCCCCCAGTATTTATATTGCCCCCTACTGTTATAATGCTCATCCTGAAGTGCCCCCATTATTTATATTGCCCCCTACTGTTATAATGCTGATCCTGAAGTACTTCCAGTATTTGAAACAGTAGGAGGCAATATAAATACTGGGGACACTTCAGGATGAACATTATAACAGTAGGCGGGCAGAATAAATAATAGGGAAACTTCAATGTGAGCATTATAACAGTATGGGGGCATGTAAATACAAAAGGCACTTCAGGGTTCATAATAAATACTGGGGCGCTGCAGGGGGCATTACAAATACTGGGGGAGGCTGCAGATGGTATTATAAATATTGGGAGTGCTGAACAGGGCATTATAAATACTGGGGGCGCTGCAGATGCATTATAAATACTGTGGGTGCTGCAAGGGCAGTATAAACACTGGGGGTGCTGCAAGGGAATTATAAACACTGGGGGTGCTGCAGGGGGCATTTAATTACTGGTGGCATTATAAATTCAGGAGGCGCTGCAGGGGGCATTATAAATGCAGGAGTTGCTGCAGAGGGTATTCTAAATTCTTAGGGAGCTGCAAAGTGCATTATATATACTGGGGGCGCATCAGGGGTCATTATAAATACTGGGGGAGCTACAGGGAGCATTATAAATACTGGAGGAGGCTGCAGGGGGCAATATAAATACTTGGGGCGCTGCAGGGGTGCATTATAAATACTGGAGGCGCTGCAGGGGTCAATCAAAATACAGAAGGCCCTGCAGGGGGCATTATAAATACTGGGGGAGGCTGCAGATGGCATTATAAATACAGAAGGCGCTGCGGAGGGCATCACAAATACTGGGGGAGGCTGCAGAGGGCATTATAAATAATAGGGGTGCTGCAGAGGGCATTATAAATACTGGGAGCACTGCAGGTGGCATTATAAATTCTGGGGGCACTGCAGGGGGCTTTATAAATACTGGGGGTGCTGCAGAGGGCATTATAAATTCTGGGGACACTGCAGGGGGCATTATAAACACCGGGGGCACTGTAGGATGAGCATAATAACCTTAGGGGGCAAAATAACTATTAAAGGCACTTTATAACAATAGAGGGTGATATAACACTCACCCTGAAGTGCCCCTAGTATTTATATTGCCCCCTACTGTTATAATGCTCATCCTGAAGTTCTCACAGTATTTGAAACAGTAGGAGGCAATATAAATACTGGGGGCACTTCAGGGCGAACATTATAACAGTAGGCGGGCAGAATAAATACTAGGGAAACTTCAATGTGAGCATTATAACAGTTTGGGGGAAAGTAAATACAAGAGGCACTTCAGGGTGCATTATAAATACTGGGGGTGCTGCAGCGGGCATTACAGATACTGGGAGAGGCTGCAGAGGGTTTTTTAAATACTGGGAGTGCTGAACAGGGCATTATAAATACTGGGAGCGCTGCAGGTGCATTATAAATACTGTGGGTGCTGCAAGGGCATTATAAACACTGGGGGTGCTGCAGGGGGCATTATAATTACTGGGGCATTATAAATTCAGGAGGCGCTGCAGGGGCATTGTGAATTCTGGGGAGGCTGCAGATGGCATTATAAATACAGAAGGCGCTGCAGAGGGCATCACAAATACTGGGGGAGGTTGCAGAGGGCATTATAAATAATAGAGGTGCTGCAGAGGGCATTGTAAATAGTGGGGGAGGCTGCAGAGAGCATTTTAAATACTGGGTGCGCTGCAGGGGTTATTATAAATACTGAGGGCGCTGCAGGGGGCATTATAAATACTGGGGGCATTATAAATACTGGGGGCGCTGCATGGGGGCATTTTAAATACTTGGGGGTGCTGCAGGGGGTATTATAAATACTGGGAGTGCTGCTGAGGCCATTATAAATACTGGGGGAGGCTGCAGATGGCATTATAAATACTGGGGGCCCGACATGGGTCATTATAAAAACAGGAGGCGCTGCAGAGAGCATTATAAACACTGGGGGAGTGTAGGGGGCATTATAAATACTGGTGGCCCTGCAGAGGGCATTATAAATAAAGAGGCATTGCAGAGGGCATTAAAAACACTTGGGGCCCTGCAGTGGGCATTAGGAATACTGCTGGGCGCTACAGGGGGCATTATAAATACTCGATGCTACAGAGAACATTATAAATTCTGGGGGCACTGCAGAGGGCATTATAAAAACTTGGAGCACTGCACGGGGCATTATAAATATGTGGACAATACAGAGGGCATTATAAATACTGGGAAAGCTGCAGAGGGCATTATAAATACTGAAAGAGCTGCAGAGGACATTATAACTACTGGGAGCGCTGCAGGGGGCATTGTAAATTCTGCGGGGCACTGCAGGGGGCATTATAAATAATAGGGGTGCTGCAGAGGGCATTGTAAATAGTGGGGGCGCTGCAGAGGGTATTATAAATACTGGGGCAGGCTGCAGAGAGCATTATAAATACTGCGTGCACTGCAGGGGGCATTATAAATACTGGGGGCACTATAGGATGAGCATAATAACCTTAGGTGGCGAAATAACTATTGGAGGCACTTTATAACAATAGAGGGTGAAATAACACTCACCATGAAGTGCCCCCAGTATTTATATTGCCCCCTACTGTTATAATGCTCATACTGAAGTGCCCCCATTATTTATATTGCCCCCTACTGTAATATTGCTCATCCTGAAGTTCTCCCAGTATTTGAAGCAGTATGAGGCAATATAAACACTGGGGGGGACTTCAGGGCGAACATTATAACAGTAGGCGGGCAGAATAAATACTAAGGAAACTTCAATGTGAGCATTATAACAGTATGGGGGCATGTAAATACAAGAGGCACTTCAGGGTGCATTATAAATACTGGGGACGCTGCAGCGGGCATTACAGATACTGGGGGAGGCTGCAGAGGGTATCAAATACTGGGAGTGCTGAACAGGGCATTATAAATACTGGGGGCGCTGCAGGTGCATTTTAAATACTGTGGGTGCTGCAAGGACATTATAAATACTCGGGGCGCTGCAGGGGTGCATTATAAATACTGGAGGCGCTGCAGGGGGCATTAAAAATACAGAAGGCCCTGCAGGGGGCATTATAAATACTGGGGGAGGCTGCAGATGGCATTATAAACATAGAAGGTGCTGCAGAGGGCATCACAAATACTGGGGGAGGCTGCAGATGGCATTATAAATAATAGGGGTGCTGCAGAGGGCATTATAAATACTGGGAGTGCTGCTGAGGGCATTATAAATACTGGGGGAGGCTGCAGATGTCATTATAAATACTGGGGGACCTGTTGAGGGCATTATAAATACTGTGGGCCCGACATGGGTCATTATAAATACAGGAGGAACTGCAGTGGGCATTTTAAATACTTGGAGGTGCTGCAGGGGGCATTATAAGTACTGGGAGCGAGGCAGAGAACATTATAAATACTGGGTGCGCTGCAGAGGGCATTATAAATACAGGATGCCATGCAGGGGACATTATAAAAACAGAAGGCGCTGCAGAGGGCATTATAAACACTGGGGGAGTGGAGGGGGCATTATAAATACTGGCGGCTCTGCAGAGGGCATTATAAATACAGGAGGCATTGCAGAGGGCATTATAAACACTTGGGGCGCTGCAGTGGGCATTAGGAATACTGTGGGGTGCTACAGGGGGCATTATAAATACTGGATGCTACAGAGAACATTATAAATTCTGGGGGCACCGCAGAGGGCATTATAAATACTTGTAGCACTGCACAGGGCATTATAAATATGTGGACAATACAGAGAGCATTACAAATACTGGGGGAGGCTGCACGGGGCATTACAAATACTGGGGGCACTTCAGGGCGAACAATATAACAGTAGGCGGGCAGAATAAATACTAGGGAAACTTCAATGTGAGCATTATAACAGTATGGGAGCATGTAAATACAAGAGGCACTTCAGGGTGCAATATAAATACTGGGGGCGCTGCAGCGGGCATTACAGATACTGGGGGAGGCTGCAGAGGGTATTATAAATACTGGGAGTGCTGAACAGGGCATTATAAATACTGGAGGCGATGCAGGGGTCATTAAAAATACAGAAGGCCCTGCAGGGGGCATTATAAATACTGGAGGCGCTGCAGGTGCATTATAAATACTGTGGGTGCTGCAAGGGCATTATAAACACTAGGGGTGCTGCAGGGGGCATTATAAATGCAGGAGGTGCTGCAGAGGGTATTATAAATTCTGAGGGAGCTGCAAAGTTCATTATATATACTAGGGGCGCATCAGGGGTCATTATAAATACTGAGGGAGCTACAGGTAGCATTATAGATACTGGGGGAGGCTGCAGGGGGCAATATAAATACTCGGGGAGCTGCAGGGGTGCAATATAAATACTGGAGGCGCTGCAGGGGTCATTAAAAATACAGAAGGCCCTGCAGGGGGCATTATAAATACTGGGGGAGGCTGCAGATGGCATTATAAATACAGAAGGCGCTGCGGAGGGCATCACAAATACTGGGGGAGGCTGCAGAGGGCATTATAAATAATAGGGGTGCTGCAGAGGGCATTGTAAATAGTGGTGACGCTGCAGAGGGTATTATAAATACTGGGGAAGGCTGCAGAGAGCATTATAAATACTGGGTGCGCTGCAGGGGGCATTATAAATTCTGGGGGCACTGCATGGGGCATTATAAATTCTGGGGGCACTGCAGGGGGCATTATAAATACTCGGGGCGCTGCAGAGGGCATTATAAATACTGGGAGCGCTGCAGGGGGCATTATAAATTATGGGGGCACTGCATGGGGCATTATAAATACTTGGGGCACTGTAGGATGAGCATAATAACCTTAGGGGGCAAAATAACTATTTGGAAGCACTTTATAACAATAGGGGGTGATATAAGAA
>JAKVIS010000345.1:0-82721 GCA_033119425.1 Bufotes viridis
TCTCTCCTCTGTCTGGGTGCTGGGGCCTAAATTACTTAAAGTGGCCTTCTCTAGTTGTGGGTGATATGATGCCTTATTCCATGCTGTGGGACCTCTCTCCTCTGTCTCGGTGCTGGGGTCTAAATAACTGAATGGCGCCTTCTCCAGTGGTGGGTGATATGACACCTTATTCCTTGCTGTGGGACCTCTCTCCTCTGTCTGGGTGCTGGGGCCTAAATAACTGAAAGTGGCCTTCTCCAGTGGTGGGTGATATGACGCCTTATTCCTTGCTGTGGGACCTCTCTCCTCTGTCTGGGTGCTGTGGTTTAATTAATAAAAGTGGCCTTTTCCAGTGGTGGGTGATATGACGCATGATTCTCGCTGTGGGACCTCTCTCCTCTGTCTGGGTGCTGGGGCCTAATTAACTGAAAGTGGCCTTTTCCAGTGGTGGGTGATATGATGCCTTATTCCATGCTGTGGGACCTCTCTCCTCTGTCTCGGTGCTGGGGCCTGAATAACTGAAAGTGGCCTTCTCCATTGGTGGGTGATATGACTCCTTATTCCTTGCTGTGGGACGTCTCTCCTCTGTGTGGGTGCTGGGGCCTAAATAACTGAAAGTGGCCTTCTCCAGTGGTGGGTGATATGACGCCTTATTCCATGCTGTGGGACCTCTCTCCTCTGTCTCGGTGCTGGGGTCTAAATAACTGAAAGTGGCCTCCTCCAGTGGTGGGTGACATGACGCATGATTCTCTGCTGTGGGATCTCTCTCCTCTGTCTGGTGGTGGGGCCTAAATAACTGAAAGTCGCCTTCTCCAGTGGTGAGTGATATGGCGCATTATTCCCTGCTGTGGGACCTCTCTCCTCTGTCTGGGTGCTTTGGCCTAAATAACTGAATGTGGCCTTCTCCAGTGGTGGGTGATATGACGCCTTATTCCTTGCTGTGGGACCTCTCTCCTCTGTCTGGGTGCTGGGGCCTAAATAACTGAAATTGGCATTCTCCAGTGGCGGGTGATATGACGCCTTATTCCTTGCTGTGGGACCTCTCTCCTCTGTCTTGGTGCTGGGTCCTAAATATCTGAAAGTGGCCTTCTCCAGTTGTGCGTGATATGATGCCTTTTTCCTTGCTGTGGGACCTCTCTCCTCTGTCTGGGTGCTGGGGCGTAAATAACTGAAAGTAGCCTTCTCCAGTGGTGGGTGGTATGACGCCTTATTCATTGCTGTGGGACCTCTCTCCTCTGTCTGGGTGCTGTGGTTTAAATAATAAAAGTGGCCTTCTCCAGTGGTGGGTGATATGACGTATGATTCTCTGTTGTGGGACCTCTCTCCTCTGTCTGGGTGCTGGGGCCTAAATTACTGGAAATGGCCTTCTCCAGTTGTGGGTGATATGACGACTTATTCCATGCTGTGGGACCTCTCTCCTCTGTCTGGGTGCTGGGGCCTAAATAACTGAAAGTGGCCTTCTCCAGTGGTGGGTGATATGACGCCTTATTCCTTGCTGTGGGACCTCTCTCCCCTGTCTGGGTGCTGGGGCTTAAATAACTGAAAGTGGCCTTCTCCAGTGGTGGGTGATATGACGCCTTATTCCTTGCTGTGGGACCTCTCTCCCTGTCTGGGTGCTGGTGCCTAAATAACTGAAAGTGGCCTTCTCCAGTTGTTGGTGATAATATGCCTTTTTCCTTGCTGTGGGACCTCTCTCCTCTGTCTGGGTGCTGGGGCCTAAATAACTGAAAGAGGCCTTCTCCAGTTGTTGGTGATATGATGCCTTATTCCTTGTTGTGGGACCTCTCTCCTCTGTCAGGGTGCTGGGGTCTAAATAACTGAAAGTGGCCATCTCCAGTGGTGGGTGATATGACGCCTTATTCCTTGCTGTGGGACCTCTCTCCTCTGTCTGGGTGCTGGGGCCTAAATAACTGAAAGTGGCCTTCTCCAGTGGTGGGTGATATGACGCATGATTCTCTGCTGTGGGACCTCTCTCCTCTGTCAGGGTGCTGGGGCCTAAATAACTGAAAGTGGCCTTCTCCAGTGGTGGGTGATATGACGCCTTATTCCATACTGTGGGACCTCTCCCTCTGTCTCGGTGCTGGGGTCTAAATAACTGAAAGTGGCCTTCTCCAGTGGTGAGTGATATGGCGCATTATTCCCTGCTGTGGGACCTCTCTCCTCTGTCTGGGTGCTTTGGCCTAAATAACTGAATGTGGCCTTCTCCAGTGGTGGGTGATATGACGCCTTATTCCTTGCTGTGGGACCTCTCTCCTCTGTCTGGGTGCTGGGGCCTAAATAACTGAAATTGGCATTCTCCAGTGGTGGGTGATATGACGCCTTATTCCTTGCTGTGGGACCTCTCTTCTCTGTCTGGGTGCTTTGGCCTAAATAACTGAAAGTGGCCTTCTCCAGTTGTGTGTGATATGATGCCTTTTTCCTTGCTGTGGGACCTCTCTCCTCTGTCTGGGTGCTGGGGCGTAAATAACTGAAAGTAGCCTTCTCCAGTGGTGGGTGGTATGACGCCTTATTCCTTGCTGTGGGAACTCTCTCCTCTGTCTGGGTGCTGTGGTTTAAATAATGAAAGTGGCCTTCTCCAGTGGTGGGTGATATGACGCATGATTCTCTGCTGTGGGACCTCTCTCCTCTGTCTGGGTGCTGGGGCCTAAATTACTGGAAATGGACTTCTCCAGTTGTGGGTGATATGACGCCTTATTCCATGCTGTGGGAACTCTCTCCTCTGTCTCGGTGCTGGGGTCTAAATAACTGAAAGTGGCCTTCTCCAGTGGTGGGTGATATGACGCCTTATTCCTTGCTGTGGGACCTCTCTCCTCTGTCTGGGTGCTGGGGCCTAAATAACTGAAAGTGGCCTTCTCCAGTTGTTGGTGATAATATTCCTTTTTCCTTGCTGTTGGACCTCTCTCCTCTGTCTGGTGCTGGGGCCTAAATAACTGAAAGAGGCCTACTCCAGTTGTTGGTGATATGATGCCTTATTCCTTGTTGTGGGACCTATCTCCTCTGTCAGGGTGCTGGGGTCTAAATAACTGAAAGTGGCCATCTCCAGTGGTGGGTGATATGACGCCTTATTCCTTGCTGTGGGACCTCTCTCCTCTGTCTGGGTGCTGGGGCCTAAATAACTGAAAGTGGCCTTCTCCACTGGTGGGTGATATGACGCATGATTCTCTGCTGTGGGACCTCTCTCCTCTGTCTGGGTGCAGGGGCCTTAATTACTGAAAGTGGCCTTCTCCATTTTGGGTGATATGACGCCTTATTCCTTGCTGTGGGACCTCTCTCCTCTGTCTGGGTGCTGGGGCGTAAATAACTGAAAGTAGCCTTCTCCAGTGGTGGGTGATATGACGCATGATTCTCTGCTGTGGGACCTCTCTCCTCTGTCTGGGTGATGGGGCTTAAATTACTGGAACTGGCCTTCTCCAGTTGTGGGTGATATGACGCCTTATTCCATGCTGTGGGACCTCTCTCCTCTGTCTCGGTGCTGGGGTCTAAATAACTGAAAGTGGCCTTCTCCAGTGGTGGGTGATATGACGCCTTATTCCTTGCTGTTGGACCTCTCTCCTCTGTCTGGGTGCTGGGACCTAAATAAGTTAAATTGGCCTTCTCCAGTTGTTGGTGATAATATGCCTTTTTCCTTGCTATGGGACCTCTCTCCTCTGTCTGGGTGCTGGGGCCTAAATAACTGAAAGAGGCCTTCTCCAGTTGTTGGTGATATGATGCCTTATTCCTTGCTGTGGGACCTCTCTCCTCTGTCTGGGTGCTGGGGCCTAAATAACTGAAAGTGGCCTTCTCCACTGGTGGGTGATATGACGCATGATTCTCTGCTGTGGGACCTCTCTCCTCTGTCTGGGTGCAGGGGCCTTAATTACTGAAAGTGGCCTTCTCCATTTTGGGTGATATGACGCCAAATTCCTTGCTGTGGGACCTTTCTCCTCTGTCTGGGTGCTGGGGACCTCTCTCCTCTGTCTGGGTGCTGGGGCTTAATAAATGAAAGTGGCCTTCTCCAGTGTTGGGTGATATGACACATGATTCTCTGCTGTGGGACCTCTCTATTCTTTCTGGGTGCTGGGGCCTAAATAACTGAAAGTGGCCTTCTCCAGTGGTGGGTGATATGACGCATGATTCTCTGCTGTGGGACCTCTCTCCTCTGTCTGGGTGCTGGGGCCTAAATAACTGAAAGTGGCCTTCTCCAGTGGTGGGTGATATGACGTGTTATTCCTTGATGTGAGACCGCTCTCCTCTATCTTGGTGCTTGGGCCTAAATAACTGAAAGTGACCTTCTCCAGTGGAGTATGATATGACGCCTTATTCCTTGCTGTGGGACCTCTCTCCTCTGTCTTGGTGCTGGGGCCTAAATAACTGAAAGTGGCCTTCTCCAGTTGTGCGTGATATGATGCCTTTTTCCTTGCTGTGGGACCTCTCTCCTCTGTCTGGGTGCTGGGGCGTAAATAACTGAAAGTAGCCTTCTCCAGTGGTGGGTGGTATGACGCCTTATTCCTTGCTGTGGGACCTCTCTCCTCTGTCTGGGTGCTGTGGTTTAAATAATAAAAGTGGCCTTCTCCAGTGGTGGGTGATATGACGCATGATTCTCTGCTGTGGGACCTCTCTCCTCTGTCTGGGTGCTGGGGCCTAAATTACTGGAACTGGCCTTCTCCAGTTGTGGGTGATATGACGCCTTATTCCATGCTGTGGGACCTCTCTCCTCTGTCTCGGTGCTGGGGTCTAAATAACTGAAAGTGGCCTTCTCCAGTGGTGGGTGATATGACGCCTTATTCCTTGCTGTGGGACCTCTCTCCTCTGTCTGGGTGCTGGGACCTAAATAAGTGAAAGTGGCCTTCTCCAGTTGTTGGTGATAATATGCCTTTTTCCTTGCTATGGGACCTCTCTCCTCTGTCTGGGTGCTGGGGCCTAAATAACTGAAAGAGGCCTTCTCCAGTTGTTGGTGATATGATGCCTTATTCCTTGTTGTGGGACCTATCTCCTCTGTCAGGGTGCTGGGGTCTAAATAACTGAAAGTGGCCATCTCCAGTGGTGGGTGATATGACGCCTTATTCCTTGCTGTGGGACCTCTCTCCTCTGTCTGGGTGCTGGGGCCTAAATAACTGAAAGTGGCCTTCTCCACTGGTGGGTGATATGACGCATGATTCTCTGCTGTGGGACCTCTCTCCTCTGTCTGGGTGCAGGGGCCTTAATTACTGAAAGTGGCCTTCTCCATTTTGGGTGATATGACGCCTTATTCCTTGCTGTGGGACCTCTCTCCTCTGTCTGGGTGCTGGGGACCTCTCTCCTCTGTCTGGGTGCTGGGGCTTAATAAATGAAAGTGGCCTTCTCCAGTGTTGGGTGATATGACACATGATTCTCTGCTGTGGGACCTCTCTATTCTGTCTGGGTGCTGGGGCCTAAATAACTGAAAGTGGCCTTCTCCAGTGGTGGGTGATATAACGCATGATTCTCTGCTGTGGGACCTCTCTCCTCTGTCTGGGTGCTGGGGCCTAAATAACTGAAAGTGGCCTTCTCCAGTGGTGGGTGATATGACGTGTTATTCCTTGATGTTTGACCGCTGTCCTCTATCTTGGTGCTTGGGCCTAAATAACTGAAAGTGACCTTCTCCAGTGGAGTATGATATGACGCCTTATTCCTTGCTGTGGGACCTCTCTCCTCTGTCTGGTTGCTGGAGCCTAAATAACTGAAAGTGGCCTTCTCCAGTGGTGTTTGATACGATGCATTATTCCTTGCTGTGGGATCTCTCTCCTCTGTCAGGGTGCTTTGGCCTAAATAACTGAAAGTGTCCTTCTCCAGTGGGGGGTGATATTATGCCTTATTCCTTGCTGTGGGACCTCTCTCCTCTGTCTGGGTGCTGTGGCCTTAATAACTGAAAGTGGCCTTCTCCAGTGGTGGGTGAT
Organism: Bufotes viridis; assembly: GCA_033119425.1. Lineage (NCBI taxonomy): Eukaryota > Metazoa > Chordata > Amphibia > Anura > Bufonidae > Bufotes > Bufotes viridis. The sequence continues at coordinate 5,874 of JAKVIS010000345.1, forward strand.
ATGACGCATTATTCTCTGCTGTGGGACCTCTCTCCTCTGTCTGGGTGCTGGGGCCTAAATTACTGAAAGTGGCCTTCTCTAGTGGTGGGTGATATGACGTCTTATTCCTTGCTGTGGGACCTCTCTCCTCTGTCTGGGTGCAGGGGCCTAAATTACTGAAAGTGGCCTTCTCCATTTTGGGTGATATGACGCCTTATTCCTTGCTGTGGGACCTCTCTCCTCTGTCTGGGTGCTGGGGGACCTCTCTCCTCTGTCTGGGTGCTGGGGCTTAATAAATGAAAGTGGCCTTCTCCAGTGTTGGGTGATATCACACATGATTCTCTGCTGTCGGACCTCTCTATTCTGTCTGGGTGCTGGGGCCTAAATAACTGAAAGTGGCCTTCTCCAGTGGTGGGTGATATGACGCATGATTCTCTGCTGTGGGACCTCTCTCCTCTGTCTGGGTGCTGGGGCCTAAATAACTGAAAGTAGCCTTCTCCAGTGGTGGGTGATATGACATGTTATTCCTTGATGTGAGACTGCTCTCCTCTATCTTGGTGCTTGGGCCTAAATAACTGAAAGTGGCCTTCTCCAGTTGTTGGTGATAATATGCCATTTTCCTTGCTGTTGGACCTCTCTCCTCTGTCTGGGTGCTTTGGCCTAAATAACTGAATGTGGCCTTCTCCAGTGGTGGGTGATATGATGCCTTTTTCCTTGCTGTGGGACCTCTCTCCTCTGTCTGGGTGCTGGGGCCTAAATAACTGAAAGTGGCCTTCTCCAGTTGTTGGTGATAATATGCCTTTTTCCTTGCTGTTGGACCTCTCTCCTCTGTCTGGGTGCTTTGGCCTAAATAACTGAATGTGGCCTTCTCCAGTGGTGGGTGATATGACGCCTTATTCCTTGCTGTGGGACCTCTCTCCTCTGTCTGGGCGCTGGGGCCTAAATAACTGAAATTGGCATTCTCCAGTGGCGGGTGATATGACGCCTTATTCCTTGCTGTGGGACCTCTCTCCTCTGTCTTGGTGCTGGGGCCTAAATATCTGAAAGTGGCCTTCTCCAGTTGTGCGTGATATGATGCCTTTTTCCTTGCTGTGGGACCTCTCTCCTCTGCCTGGGTGCTGGGGCGTAAATAACTGAAAGTAGCCTTCTCCAGTGGTGGGTGGTATGACGCCTTATTCATTGCTGTGGGACCTCTCTCCTCTGTCTGGGTGCTGTGGTTTAAATAATTAAAGTGGCCTTCTCCAGTGGTGGGTGATATGACGCATGATTCTCTGCTGTGGGACCTCTCTCCTCTGTCTGGGTGCTGGGGCCTAAATTACTGGAACTGGCCTTCTCCAGTTGTGGATGATATGACGACTTATTCCATGCTGTGGGACCTCTCTCCTCTGTCTGGGTGCTGGGGCCTAAATAACTGAAAGTGGCCTTCTCCAGTGGTGGGTGATATGACGCCTTATTCCTTGCTGTGGGACCTCTCTCCTCTGTCTGGGTGCTGGGGCCTAAATAACTGAATGTGGCCTTCTCCAGTGGTGGGTGATATGACGCCTTATTCCTTGCTGTGGGACCTCTCTCCCTGTCTGGGTGCTGGGGCCTAAATAACTGAAAGTGGCCTTCTCCAGTTGTTGGTGATAATATGCCTTTTTCCTTGCTGTGGGACCTCTCTCCTCTGTCTGGGTGCTGGGGCCTAAATAACTGAAAGAGGCCTTCTCCAGTTGTTGGTGATATGATGCCTTATTCCTTGTTGTGGGACCTCTCTCCTCTGTCAGGGTGCTGGGGTCTAAATAACTGAAAGTGGCCATCTCCAGTGGTGGGTGATATGACGCCTTATTCCTTGCTGTGGGACCTCTCTCCTCTGTCTGGGTGCTGGGGCCTAAATAAATGAAAGTGGCCTTCTCCAGTGTTGGGTGATATGACACATGATTCTCTGCTGTGGGACCTCTCTATTCTGTCTGGGTGCTGGGGCCTAAATAACTGAAAGTGGCCTTCTCCAGTGGTGGGTGATATAACGCATAATTCTCTGCTGTGGGACCTCTCTCCTCTGTCTGGGTGCTGGGGCCTAAATTACTGAAAGTGGCCTTCTCCAGTGGTGGGTGATATGACGTGTTATTCCTTGATGTTTGACCGCTCTCCTCTATCTTGGTGCTTGGGCCTAAATAACTGAAAGTGACCTTCTCCAGTGGAGTATGATATGACGCCTTATTCCTTGCTGTGGGACCTCTCTCCTCTGTCTGGTTGCTGGAGCCTAAATAACTGAAAGTGGCCTTCTCCAGTGGTGTTTGATACGATGCATTATTCCTTGCTGTGGGATCTCTCTCCTCTGTCAGGGTGCTTTGGCCTAAATAACTGAAAGTGTCCTTCTCCAGTGGGGGGTGATATTATGCCTTATTCCTTGCTGTGGGACCTCTCTCCTCTGTCTGGGTGCTGTGGCCTTAATAACTGAAAGTGGCCTTCTCCAGTGGTGGGTGATATGACGCATTATTCTCTGCTGTGGGACCTCTCTCCTCTGTCTGGGTGCTGGGGCCTAAATTACTGAAAGTGGCCTTCTCTAGTGGTGGGTGATATGACGTCTTATTCCTTGCTGTGGGACCTCTCTCCTCTGTCTGGGTGCAGGGGCCTAAATTACTGAAAGTGGCCTTCTCCATTTTGGGTGATATGACGCCTTATTCCTTGCTGTGGGACCTCTCTCCTCTGTCTGGGTGCTGGGGACCTCTCTCCTCTGTCTGGGTGCTGGGGCTTAATAAATGAAAGTGGCCTTCTCCAGTGTTGGGTGATATGACACATGATTCTCTGCTGTGGGACCTCTCTATTCTGTCTGGGTGCTGGGGCCTAAATAACTGAAAGTGGCCTTCTCCAGTGGTGGGTGATATGACGCATGATTCTCTGCTGTGGGACCTCTCTCCTCTGTCTGGGTGCTGGGGCCTAAATAACTGAAAGTAGCCTTCTCCTGTGGTGGGTGATATGACATGTTATTCCTTGATGTGAGACCGCTCTCCTCTATCTTGGTGCTTGGGCCTAAATAACTGATAGTGACCTTCTCCAGTGGAGTATGATATGACGCCTTATTCCTTGCTGTGGGACCTCTCTCCTCTGTCTGGTTGCTGGAGCCTAAATAACTGAAAGTGGCCTTCTCCAGTGGTGTTTGATACGATGCCTTATTCCTTGCTGTGGGATCTCTCTCCTCTGTCAGGGTGCTTTGGCCTAAATAACTGAAAGTGTCCTTCTCCAGTGGTGGGTGATATTATGCCTTATTCCTTGCTGTGGGACCTCTCTCCTCTGTCTGGGTGCTGTGGCCTTAATAACTGAAAGTGGCCTTCTCCAGTGGTGGGTGATATGACGCATTATTCTCTGCTGTGGGACCTCTCTCCTCTGGGTGCTGGGGCCTAAATTACTTAAAGTGGCCTTCTCTAGTTGTGGGTGATATGATGCCTTATTCCATGCTGTGGGACCTCTCTCCTCTGTCTCGGTGCTGGGGTCTAAATAACTGAATGGCGCCTTCTCCAGTGGTGGGTGATATGACGCCTTATTCCTTGCTGTGGGACCTCTCTCCTCTGTCTGGGTGCTGGGGCCTAAATAACTGAAAGTGGCCTTCTCCAGTGGTGGGTGATATGACGCCTTATTCCTTGCTGTGGGACCTCTCTCCTCTGTCTGGGTGCTGTGGTTTAATTAATAAAAGTGGCCTTTTCCAGTGGTGGGTGATATGACGCATGATTCTCTGCTGTGGGACCTCTCTCCTCTGTCTGGGTGCTGGGGCCTAATTAACTGAAAGTGGAATTTTCCAGTGGTGGGTGATATGATGCCTTATTCCATGCTGTGGGACCTCTCTCCTCTGTCTCGGTGCTGGGGCCTAAATAACTGAAAGTGGCCTTCTCCATTGGTGGGTGATATGACTCCTTATTCCTTGCTGTGGGACCTCTCTCCTCTGTGTGGGTGCTGGGGCCTAAATAACTGAAAGTGGCCTTCTCCAGTGGTGGGTGATATGACGCCTTATTCCATGCTGTGGGACCTCTCTCCTCTGTCTCGCTGCTGGGGTCTAAATAACTGAAAGTGGCCTTCTCCAGTGGTGGGTGATATGACGCCTTATTCCTTGCTGTGGGACCTCTCTCCTCTGTCTGGGTGCTGTGGTTTAAATAATAAAAGTGGCCTTCTCCAGTGGTGGGTGATATGACGTATGATTCTCTGCTGTGGGACCTCTCTCCTCTGTCTGGGTGCTGGGGCCTAAATTACTGGAACTGGCCTTCTACAGTTGTGGATGATATGACGACTTATTCCATGCTGTGGGACCTCTCTCCTCTGTCTGGGTGCTGGGGCCTAAATAACTGAAAGTGGCCTTCTCCAGTGGTGGGTGATATGACGCCTTATTCCTTGCTGTGGGACCTCTCTCCCCTGTCTGGGTGCTGGGGCCTAAATAACTGAAAGTGGCCTTCTCCAGTGGTGGGTGATATGACGCCTTATTCCTTGCTGTGGGACCTCTCTCCTCTGTCTGGGTGCTGGGGCCTAAATAACTGAATGTGGCCTTCTCCAGTGGTGGGTGATATGACGCCTTATTCCTTGCTGTGGGACCTCTCTCCCTGTCTGGGTGCTGGGGCCTAAATAACTGAAAGTGGCCTTCTCCAGTTGTTGGTGATAATATGCCTTTTTCCTTGCTGTGGGACCTCTCTCCTCTGTCTGGGTGCTGGGGCCTAAATAACTGAAAGAGGCCTTCTCCAGTTGTTGGTGATATGATGCCTTATTCCTTGTTGTGGGACCTCTCTCCTCTGTCAGGGTGCTGGGGTCTAAATAACTGAAAGTGGCCATCTCCAGTGGTGGGTGATATGACGCCTTATTCCTTGCTGTGGGACCTCTCTCCTCTGTCTGGGTGCTGGGGCCTAAATAACTGAAAGTGGCCTTCTCCAGTGGTGGGTGATATGACGCATGATTCTCTGCTGTGGGACCTCTCTCCTCTGTCAGGGTGCTGGGGCCTAAATAACTGAAAGTGGCCTTCTCCAGTGGTGGGTGATATGACGCCTTATTCCATACTGTGGGACCTCTCCCCTCTGTCTCGGTGCTGGGGTCTAAATAACTGAAAGTGGCCTTCTCTAGTGGTGAGTGATATGGCGCATTATTCCCTGCTGTGGGACCTCTCTCCTCTGTCTGGGTGCTTTGGCCTAAATAACTGAATGTGGCCTTCTCCAGTGGTGGGTGATATGACGCCTTATTCCTTGCTGTGGGACCTCTCTCCTCTGTCTGGGTGCTGGGGCCTAAATAACTGAAATTGGCATTCTCCAGTGGTGGGTGATATGACGCCTTATTCCTTGCTGTGGGACCTCTCTCCTCTGTCTGGGTGCTTTGGCCTAAATAACTGAATGTGGCCTTCTCCAGTTGTGTGTGATATGATGTCTTTTTTCTTGCTGTGGGACCTCTCTCCTCTGTCTGGGTGCTGGGGCGTAAATAACTGAAAGTAGCCTTCTCCAGTGGTGGGTGGTATGACGCCTTATTCCTTGCTGTGGGACCTCTCTCCTCTGTCTGGGTGCTGTGGTTTAAATAATAAAAGTGGCCTTCTCCAGTGGTGGGTGATATGACGCATGATTCTCTGCTGTGGGACCTCTCTCCTCTGTCTGGGTGCTGGGGCCTTAATTACTGGAACTGGACTTCTCCAGTTGTGGGTGATATGACGCCTTATTCCATGCTGTGTGACCTCTCTCCTCTGTCTCGGTGCTGGGGTCTAAATAACTGAAAGTGGCCTTCTCCAGTGGTGGGTGATATGACGCATGATTCTCTGCTGTGGGACCTCTCTCCTCTGTCTGGGTGCTGGGGCCTAAATAACTGAAAGTAGCCTTCTCCAGTGGTGGGTGATATGACATGTTATTTCTTGATGTGAGACCGCTCTCCTCTATCTTGGTGCTTGGGCCTAAATAACTGATAGTGACCTTCTCCAGTGGAGTATGATATGACGCCTTATTCCTTGCTGTGGGACCTCTCTCCTCTGTCTGGTTGCTGGAGCCTAAATAACTGAAAGTGGCCTTCTCCAGTGGTGTTTGATACGATGCCTTATTCCTTGCTGTGGGATCTCTCTCCTCTGTCAGGGTGCTTTGGCCTAAATAACTGAAAGTGTCCTTCTCCAGTGGGGGGTGATATTATGCGTTATTCCTTGCTGTGGGACCTCTCTCCTCTGTCTGGGTGCTGTGGCCTTAATAACTGAAAGTGGCCTTCTCCAGTGGTGGGTGATATGACGCATTATTCTCTGCTGTGGGACCTCTCTCCTCTGGGTGCTGGGGCCTAAATTACTTAAAGTGGCCTTCTCTAGTTGTGGGTGATATGATGCCTTATTCCATGCTGTGGGACCTCTCTCCTCTGTCTCGGTGCTGGGGTCTAAATAACTGAATGGCGCCTTCTCCAGTGGTGGGTGATATGACGCCTTATTCCTTGCTGTGGGACCTCTCTCCACTGTCTGGGTGCTGGGGCCTAAATAACTGAAAGTGGCCTTCTCCAGTGGTGGGTGATATGACGCCTTATTCCTTGCTGTGGGACCTCTCTCCTCTGTCTGGGTGCTGTGGTTTAATTAATAAAAGTGGCCTTTTCCAGTGGTGGGTGATATGACGCATGATTCTCTGCTGTGGGACCTCTCTCCTCTGTCTGGGTGCTGGGGCCTAATTAACTGAAAGTGGAATTTTCCAGTGGTGGGTGATATGATGCCTTATTCCATGCTGTGGGACCTCTCTCCTCTGTCTCGGTGCTGGGGCCTAAATAACTGAAAGTGGCCTTCTCCATTGGTGGGTGATATGACTCCTTATTCCTTGCTGTGGGACCTCTCTCCTCTGTGTGGGTGCTGGGGCCTAAATAACTGAAAGTGGCCTTCTCCAGTGGTGGGTGATATGACGCCTTATTCCATGCTGTGGGACCTCTCTCCTCTGTCTCGCTGCTGGGGTCTAAATAACTGAAAGTGGCCTTCTCCAGTGGTGGGTGATATGACGCCTTATTCCTTGCTGTGGGACCTCTCTCCTCTGTCTGGGTGCTGGGGCCTAAATAACTGAAAGTGGCCTTCTCCAGTTGTTGGTGATAATATGCCTTATTCCCTGCTGTTGGACCTCTCTCCTCTGTCTGGGTGCTGGGGCCTAAATAACTGAAAGTGGCCTTCTCCAGTGGTGGGTGATATGACGTGTTATTCCTTGATGTGAGACCGCTCTCCTCTATCTTGGTGCTTGGGCCTAAATAACTGAAAGTGACCTTCTCCAGTGGAGTATGATATGACGCCTTATTCCTTGCTGTGGGACCTCTCTCCTCTGTCTTGGTGCTGGGGCCTAAATAACTGAAAGTGGCCTTCTCCAGTTGTGCGTGATATGATGCCTTTTTCCTTGCTGTGGGACCTCTCTCCTCTGTCTGGGTGCTGGGGCGTAAATAACTGAAAGTAGCCTTCTCCAGTGGTGGGTGGTATGACGCCTTATTCCTTGCTGTGGGACCTCTCTCCTCTGTCTGGGTGCTGTGGTTTAAATAATAAAAGTGGCCTTCTCCAGTGGTGGGTGATATGACGCATGATTCTCTGCTGTGGGACCTCTCTCCTCTGTCTGGGTGCTGGGGCCTAAATTACTGGAACTGGCCTTCTCCAGTTGTGGGTGATATGACGCCTTATTCCATGCTGTGGGACCTCTCTCCTCTGTCTCGGTGCTGGGGTCTAAATAACTGAAAGTGGCCTTCTCCAGTGGTGGGTGATATGACGCCTTATTCCTTGCTGTGGGACCTCTCTCCTCTGTCTGGGTGCTGGGACCTAAATAAGTGAAAGTGGCCTTCTCCAGTTGTTGGTGATAATATGCCTTTTTCCTTGCTATGGGACCTCTCTCCTCTGTCTGGGTGCTGGGGCCTAAATAACTGAAAGAGGCCTTCTCCAGTTGTTAGTGATATGATGCCTTATTCCTTGTTGTGGGACCTATCTCCTCTGTCAGGGTGCTGGGGTCTAAATAACTGAAAGTGGCCATCTCCAGTGGTGGGTGATATGACGCCTTATTCCTTGCTGTGGGACCTCTCTCCTCTGTCTGGGTGCTGGGGCCTAAATAACTGAAAGTGGCCTTCTCCACTGGTGGGTGATATGACGCATGATTCTCTGCTGTGGGACCTCTCTCCTCTGTCTGGGTGCAGGGGCCTTAATTACTGAAAGTGGCCTTCTCCATTTTGGGTGATATGACGCCTTATTCCTTGCTGTGGGACCTCTCTCCTCTGTCTGGGTGCTGGGGGACCTCTCTCCTCTGTCTGGGTGCTGGGGCTTAATAAATGAAAGTGGCCTTCTCCAGTGTTGGGTGATATGACACATGATTCTCTGCTGTGGGACCTCTCTATTCTGTCTGGGTGCTGGGGCCTAAATAACTGAAAGTGGCCTTCTCCAGTGGTGGGTGATATAACGCATGATTCTCTGCTGTGGGACCTCTCTCCTCTGTCTGGGTGCTGGGGCCTAAATAACTGAAAGTGGCCTTCTCCAGTGGTGGGTGATATGACGTGTTATTCCTTGATGTTTGACCGCTCTCCTCTATCTTGGTGCTTGGGCCTAAATAACTGAAAGTGACCTTCTCCAGTGGAGTATGATATGACGCCTTATTCCTTGCTGTGGGACCTCTCTCCTCTGTCTGGTTGCTGGAGCCTAAATAACTGAAAGTGGCCTTCTCCAGTGGTGTTTGATACGATGCATTATTCCTTGCTGTGGGATCTCTCTCCTCTGTCAGGGTGCTTTGGCCTAAATAACTGAAAGTGTCCTTCTCCAGTGGGGGGTGATATTATGCCTTATTCCTTGCTGTGGGACCTCTCTCCTCTGTCTGGGTGCTGTGGCCTTAATAACTGAAAGTGGCCTTCTCCAGTGGTGGGTGATATGACGCATTATTCTCTGCTGTGGGACCTCTCTCCTCTGTCTGGGTGCTGGGGCCTAAATTACTGAAAGTGGCCTTCTCTAGTGGTGGGTGATATGACGTCTTATTCCTTGCTGTGGGACCTCTCTCCTCTGTCTGGGTGCAGGGGCCTAAATTACTGAAAGTGGCCTTCTCCATTTTGGGCGATATCAGGCCTTATTCCTTGCTGTGGGACCTCTCTCCTCTGTCTGGGTGCTGGGGGACCTCTCTCCTCTGTCTGGGTGCTGGGGCTTAATAAATGAAAGTGGCCTTCTCCAGTGTTGGGTGATATCACACATGATTCTCTGCTGTCGGACCTCTCTATTCTGTCTGGGTGCTGGGGCCTAAATAACTGAAAGTGGCCTTCTCCAGTGGTGGGTGATATGACGCATGATTCTCTGCTGTGGGACCTCTCTCCTCTGTCTGGGTGCTGGGGCCTAAATAACTGAAAGTAGCCTTCTCCAGTGGTGGGTGATATGACATGTTATTCCTTGATGTGAGACCGCTCTCCTCTATCTTGGTGCTTGGGCCTAAATAACTGATAGTGACCTTCTCCAGTGGAGTATGATATGACGCCTTATTCCTTGCTGTGGGACCTCTCTCCTCTGTCTGGTTGCTGGAGCCTAAATAACTGAAAGTGGCCTTCTCCAGTGGTGTTTGATACGATGCCTTATTCCTTGCTGTGGGATCTCTCTCCTCTGTCAGGGTGCTTTGGCCTAAATAACTGAAAGTGTCCTTCTCCAGTGGGGGTGATATTATGCCTTATTCCTTGCTGTGGGACCTCTCTCCTCTGTCTGGGTGCTGTGGCCTTAATAACTGAAAGTGGCCTTCTCCAGTGGTGGGTGATATGACGCATTATTCTCTGCTGTGGGACCTCTCTCCTCTGGGTGCTGGGGCCTAAATTACTTAAAGTGGCCTTCTCTAGTTGTGGGTGATATGATGCCTTATTCCATGCTGTGGGACCTCTCTCCTCTGTCTCGGTGCTGGGGTCTAAATAACTGAATGGCGCCTTCTCCAGTGGTGGGTGATATGACGCCTTATTCCTTGCTGTGGGACCTCTCTCCTCTGTCTGGGTGCTGGGGCCTAAATAACTGAAAGTGGCCTTCTCCAGTGGTGGGTGATATGACGCCTTATTCCTTGCTGTGGGACCTCTCTCCTCTGTCTGGGTGCTGTGGTTTAATTAATAAAAGTGGCCTTTTCCAGTGGTGGGTGATATGACGCATGATTCTCTGCTGTGGGACCTCTCTCCTCTGTCTGGGTGCTGGGGCCTAATTAACTGAAAGTGGAATTTTCCAGTGGTGGGTGATATGATGCCTTATTCCATGCTGTGGGACCTCTCTCCTCTGTCTCGGTGCTGGGGCCTAAATAACTGAAAGTGGCCTTCTCCATTGGTGGGTGATATGACTCCTTATTCCTTGCTGTGGGACCTCTCTCCTCTGTCTCGCTGCTGGGGTCTAAATAACTGAAAGTGGCCTTCTCCAGTTGTTGGTGATAATATGCCTTTTTCCTTGCTGTTGGACCTCTCTCCTCTGTCTGGGTGCTTTGGCCTAAATAACTGAATGTGGCCTTCTCCAGTGGTGGGTGATATGACGCCTTATTCCTTGCTGTGGGACCTCTCTCCTCTGTCTGGGTGCTGGGGCCTAAATAACTGAAAGTGGCCTTCTCCAGTTGTTGGTGATAATATGCCTTTTTCCTTGCTGTTGGACCTCTCTCCTCTGTCTGGGTGCTTTGGCCTAAATAACTGAATGTGGCCTTCTCCAGTGGTGGGTGATATGATGCCTTATTCCTTGCTGTGGGACCTCTCTCCTCTGTCTGGGTGCTGGGGCCTAAATAACTGAAAGTGGCCTTCTCCAGTTGTTGGTGATAATATGCCTTTTTCCTTGCTGTTGGACCTCTCTCCTCTGTCTGGGTGCTTTGGCCTAAATAACTGAATGTGGCCTTCTCAGTGGTGGGTGATATGACGCCTTATTCCTTGCTGTGGGACCTCTCTCCTCTGTCTGGGCGCTGGGGCCTAAATAACTGAAATTGGCATTCTCCAGTGGCGGGTGATATGACGCCTTATTCCTTGCTGTGGGACCTCTCTCCTCTGTCTTGGTGCTGGGGCCTAAATATCTGAAAGTGGCCTTCTGCAGTTGTGCGTGATATGATGCCTTTTTCCTTGCTGTGGGACCTCTCTCCTCTGCCTGGGTGCTGGGGCGTAAATAACTGAAAGTAGCCTTCTCCAGTGGTGGGTGGTATGACGCCTTATTCATTGCTGTGGGACCTCTCTCCTCTGTCTGGGTGCTGTGGTTTAAATAATAAAAGTGGCCTTCTCCAGTGGTGGGTGATATGACGTATGATTCTCTGCTGTGGGACCTCTCTCCTCTGTCTGGGTGCTGGGGCCTAAATTACTGGAACTGGCCTTCTCCAGTTGTGGATGATATGACGACTTATTCCATGCTGTGGGACCTCTCTCCTCTGTCTGGGTGCTGGGGCCTAAATAACTGAAAGTGGCCTTCTCCAGTGGTGGGTGATATGACGCCTTATTCCTTGCTGTGGGACCTCTCTCCCCTGTCTGGGTGCTGGGGCCTAAATAACTGAAAGTGGCCTTCTCCAGTGGTGGGTGATATGACGCCTTATTCCTTGCTGTGGGACCTCTCTCCTCTGTCTGGGTGCTGGGGCCTAAATAACTGAATGTGGCCTTCTCCAGTGGTGGGTGATATGACGCCTTATTCCTTGCTGTGGGACCTCTCTCCCCTGTCTGGGTGCTGGGGCGTAAATAACTGAAAGTAGCCTTCTCCAGTGGTGGGTGGTATGACGCCTTATTCATTGCTGTGGGACCTCTCTCCTCTGTCTGGGTGCTGTGGTTTAAATAATAAAAGTGGCCTTCTCCAGTGGTGGGTGATATGACGTATGATTCTCTGCTGTGGGACCTCTCTCCTCTGTCTGGGTGCTGGGGCCTAAATTACTGGAACTGGCCTTCTCCAGTTGTGGATGATATGACGACTTATTCCATGCTGTGGGACCTCTCTCCTCTGTCTGGGTGCTGGGGCCTAAATAACTGAAAGTGGCCTTCTCCAGTGGTGGGTGATATGACGCCTTATTCCTTGCTGTGGGACCTCTCCCCTGTCTGGGTGCTGGGGCCTAAATAACTGAAAGTGGCCTTCTCCAGTGGTGGGTGATATGACGCCTTATTCCTTGCTGTGGGACCTCTCTCTCTGTCTGGGTGCTGGGGCCTAAATAACTGAATGTGGCCTTCTCCAGTGGTGGGTGATATGACGCCTTATTCCTTGCTGTGGGACCTCTCTCCCTGTCTGGGTGCTGGGGCCTAAATAACTGAAAGTGGCCTTCTCCAGTTGTTGGTGATAATATGCCTTTTTCCTTGCTGTGGGACCTCTCTCTCTGTCTGGGTGCTGGGGCCTAAATAACTGAAAGAGGCCTTCTCCAGTTGTTGGTGATATGATGCCTTATTCCTTGTTGTGGGACCTCTCTCCTCTGTCAGGGTGCTGGGGTCTAAATAACTGAAAGTGGCCATCTCCAGTGGTGGGTGATATGACGCCTTATTCCTTGCTGTGGGACCTCTCTCCTCTGTCTGGGTGCTGGGGCCTAAATAACTGAAAGTGGCCTTCTCCAGTGGTGGGTGATATGACGCATGATTCTCTGCTGTGGGACCTCTCTCCTCTGTCTGGGTGCTGGGGCCTAAATAACTGAAAGAGGCCTTCTCCAGTTGTTGGGTGATATGATGCCTTATTCCTTGTTGTGGGACCTCTCTCCTCTGTCAGGGTGCTGGGGTCTAAATAACTGAAAGTGGCCATCTCCAGTGGTGGGTGATATGACGCCTTATTCCTTGCTGTGGGACCTCTCTCCTCTGTCTGGGTGCTGGGGCCTAAATAAATGAAAGTGGCCTTCTCCAGTGTTGGGTGATATGACACATGATTCTCTGCTGTGGGACCTCTCTATTCTGTCTGGGTGCTGGGGCCTAAATAACTGAAAGTGGCCTTCTCCAGTGGTGGGTGATATAACGCATGATTCTCTGCTGTGGGACCTCTCTCCTCTGTCTGGGTGCTGGGGCCTAAATAACTGAAAGTGGCCTTCTCCAGTGGTGGGTGATATGACGTGTTATTCCTTGATGTTTGACCGCTCTCCTCTATCTTGGTGCTTGGGCCTAAATAACTGAAAGTGACCTTCTCCAGTGGAGTATGATATGACGCCTTATTCCTTGCTGTGGGACCTCTCTCCTCTGTCTGGTTGCTGGAGCCTAAATAACTGAAAGTGGCCTTCTCCAGTGGTGTTTGATACGATGCATTATTCCTTGCTGTGGGATCTCTCTCCTCTGTCAGGGTGCTTTGGCCTAAATAACTGAAAGTGTCCTTCTCCAGTGGGGGTGATATTATGCCTTATTCCTTGCTGTGGGACCTCTCTCCTCTGTCTGGGTGCTGTGGCCTTAATAACTGAAAGTGGCCTTCTCCAGTGGTGGGTGATATGACGCATTATTCTCTGCTGTGGGACCTCTCTCCTCTGTCTGGGTGCTGGGGCCTAAATTACTGAAAGTGGCCTTCTCTAGTGGTGGGTGATATGACGTCTTATTCCTTGCTGTGGGACCTCTCTCCTCTGTCTGGGTGCAGGGGCCTAAATTACTGAAAGTGGCCTTCTCCATTGTTGGGTGATATGACGCCTTATTCCTTGCTGTGGGACCTCTCTCCTCTGTCTGGGTGCTGGGGACCTCTCTCCTCTGTCTGGGTGCTGGGGCTTAATAAATGAAAGTGGCCTTCTCCAGTGTTGGGTGATATCACACATGATTCTCTGCTGTCGGACCTCTCTATTCTGTCTGGGTGCTGGGGCCTAAATAACTGAAAGTGGCCTTCTCCAGTGGTGGGTGATATGACGCATGATTCTCTGCTGTGGGACCTCTCTCCTCTGTCTGGGTGCTGGGGCCTAAATAACTGAAAGTAGCCTTCTCCAGTGGTGGGTGATATGACGTGTTATTCCTTGATGTGAGACCGCTCTCCTCTATCTTGGTGCTTGGGCCTAAATAACTGAAAGTGACCTTCTCCAGTGGAGTATGATATGACGCCTTATTCCTTGCTGTGGGACCTCTCTCCTCTGTCTGGTTGCTGGAGCCTAAATAACTGAAAGTGGCCTTCTCCAGTGGTGTTTGATACGATGCCTTATTCCTTGCTGTGGGATCTCTCTCCTCTGTCAGGGTGCTTTGGCCTAAATAACTGAAAGTGTCCTTCTCCAGTGGGGGTGATATTATGCCTTATTCCTTGCTGTGGGACCTCTCTCCTCTGTCTGGGTGCTGTGGCCTTAATAACTGAAAGTGGCCTTCTCCAGTGGTGGGTGATATGACGCATTATTCTCTGCTGTGGGACCTCTCTCCTGTCTGGGTGCTGGGGCCTAAATTACTTAAAGTGGCCTTCTCTAGTTGTGGGTGATATGATGCCTTATTCCATGCTGTGGGACCTCTCTCCTCTGTCTCGGTGCTGGGGTCTAAATAACTGAATGGCGCCTTCTCCAGTGGTGGGTGATATGACGCCTTATTCCTTGCTGTGGGACCTCTCTCCTCTGTCTGGGTGCTGGGGCCTAAATAACTGAAAGTGGCCTTCTCCAGTGGTGGGTGATATGACGCCTTATTCCTTGCTGTGGGACCTCTCTCCTCTGTCTGGGTGCTGTGGTTTAATTAATAAAAGTGGCCTTTTCCAGTGGTGGGTGATATGACGCATGATTCTCTGCTGTGGGACCTCTCTCCTCTGTCTGGGTGCTGGGGCCTAATTAACTGAAAGTGGCCTTTTCCAGTGGTGGGTGATATGATGCCTTATTCCATGCTGTGGGACCTCTCTCCTCTGTCTCGGTGCTGGGGCCTAAATAACTGAAAGTGGCCTTCTCCATTGGTGGGTGATATGACTCCTTATTCCTTGCTGTGGGACCTCTCTCCTCTGTGTGGGTGCTGGGGCCTAAATAACTGAAAGTGGCCTTCTCCAGTGGTGGGTGATATGACGCCTTATTCCATGCTGTGGGACCTCTCTCCTCTGTCTCGGTGCTGGGGTCTAAATAACTGAAAGTGGCCTTCTCCAGTGGTGGGTGATATGACGCCTTATTCCTTGCTGTGGGACCTCTCTCCTCTGTCTGGGTGCTGGGGCCTAAATAACTGAAAGTGGCCTTCTCCAGTTGGTGAGTGATAATGTGCGCTTATTCCTTGCTGTTGGGACCTCTCTCCTCTGTCTGGGTGCTTTGGCCTAAATAACTGAATGTGGCCTTCTCCAGTGGTGGGTGATATGACGCCTTATTCCTTGCTGTGGGACCTCTCTCCTCTGTCTGGGTGCTGGGGCCTAAATAACTGAAATTGGCATTCTCCAGTGGCGGGTGATATGACGCCTTATTCCTTGCTGTGGGACCTCTCTCCTCTGTCTTGGTGCTGGGGCCTAAATATCTGAAAGTGGCCTTCTCCAGTTGTGCGTGATATGATGCCTTTTTCCTTGCTGTGGGACCTCTCTCCTCTGCCTGGGTGCTGGGGCGTAAATAACTGAAAGTAGCCTTCTCCAGTGGTGGGTGGTATGACGCCTTATTCATTGCTGTGGGACCTCTCTCCTCTGTCTGGGTGCTGTGGTTTAAATAATAAAAGTGGCCTTCTCCAGTGGTGGGTGATATGACGTATGATTCTCTGCTGTGGGACCTCTCTCCTCTGTCTGGGTGCTGGGGCCTAAATTACTGGAACTGGCCTTCTCAGTTGTGGGTGATATGATGACTTATTCCATGCTGTGGGACCTCTCTCCTCTGTCTGGGTGCTGGGGCCTAAATAACTGAAAGTGGCCTTCTCCAGTGGTGGGTGATATGACGCCTTATTCCTTGCTGTGGGACCTCTCTCCTCTGTCTGGGTGCTGGGGCCTAAATAACTGAAAGTGGCCTTCTCCAGTGGTGGGTGATATGACGCCTTATTCCTTGCTGTGGGACCTCTCTCCTCTGTCTGGGTGCTGGGGCCTAAATAACTGAATGTGGCCTTCTCCAGTGGTGGGTGATATGACGCCTTATTCCTTGCTGTGGGACCTCTCTCCCTGTCTGGGTGCTGGGGCCTAAATAACTGAAAGTGGCCTTCTCCAGTTGTTGGTGATAATATGCCTTTTTCCTTGCTGTGGGACCTCTCTCCTCTGTCTGGGTGCTGGGGCCTAAATAACTGAAAGAGGCCTTCTCCAGTTGTTGGTGATATGATGCCTTATTCCTTGTTGTGGGACCTCTCTCCTCTGTCAGGGTGCTGGGGTCTAAATAACTGAAAGTGGCCATCTCCAGTGGTGGGTGATATGACGCCTTATTCCTTGCTGTGGGACCTCTCTCCTCTGTCTGGGTGCTGGGGCCTAAATAACTGAAAGTGGCCTTCTCCAGTGGTGGGTGATATGACGCATGATTCTCTGCTGTGGGACCTCTCTCCTCTGTCAGGGTGCTGGGGCCTAAATAACTGAAAGTGGCCTTCTCCAGTGGTGGGTGATATGACGCCTTATTCCATACTGTGGGACCTCTCCCTCTGTCTCGGTGCTGGGGTCTAAATAACTGAAAGTGGCCTTCTCCAGTGGTGAGTGATATGGCGCATTATTCCCTGCTGTGGGACCTCTCTCCTCTGTCTGGGTGCTTTGGCCTAAATAACTGAATGTGGCCTTCTCCAGTGGTGGGTGATATGACGCCTTATTCCTTGCTGTGGGACCTCTCTCCTCTGTCTGGGTGCTGGGGCCTAAATAACTGAAATTGGCATTCTCCAGTGGTGGGTGATATGACGCCTTATTCCTTGCTGTGGGACCTCTCTCCTCTGTCTGGGTGCTTTGGCCTAAATAACTGAATGTGGCCTTCTCCAGTTGTGTGTGATATGATGCCTTTTTCCTTGCTGTGGGACCTCTCTCCTCTGTCTGGGTGCTGGGGCGTAAATAACTGAAAGTAGCCTTCTCCAGTGGTGGGTGGTATGACGCCTTATTCCTTGCTGTGGGACCTCTCTCCTCTGTCTGGGTGCTGTGGTTTAAATAATAAAAGTGGCCTTCTCCAGTGGTGGGTGATATGACGCATGATTCTCTGCTGTGGGACCTCTCTCCTCTGTCTGGGTGCTGGGGCCTAAATTACTGGAACTGGACTTCTCCAGTTGTGGGTGATATGACGCCTTATTCCATGCTGTGGGACCTCTCTCCTCTGTCTCGGTGCTGGGGTCTAAATAACTGAAAGTGGCCTTCTCCAGTGGTGGGTGATATGACGCCTTATTCCTTGCTGTGGGACCTCTCTCCTCTGTCTGGGTGCTGGGGCCTAAATAACTGAAAGTGGCCTTCTCCAGTTGTTGGTGATAATATGCCTTTTTCCTTGCTGTTGGACCTCTCTCCTCTGTCTGGGTGCTGGGGCCTAAATAACTGAAAGAGGCCTACTCCAGTTGTTGGTGATATGATGCCTTATTCCTTGTTGTGGGACCTATCTCCTCTGTCAGGGTGCTGGGGTCTAAATAACTGAAAGTGGCCATCTCCAGTGGTGGGTGATATGACGCCTTATTCCTTGCTGTGGGACCTCTCTCCTCTGTCTGGGTGCTGGGGCCTAAATAACTGAAAGTGGCCTTCTCCACTGGTGGGTGATATGACGCATGATTCTCTGCTGTGGGACCTCTCTCCTCTGTCTGGGTGCAGGGGCCTTAATTACTGAAAGTGGCCTTCTCCATTTTGGGTGATATGACGCCTTATTCCTTGCTGTGGGACCTCTCTCCTCTGTCTGGGTGCTGGGGCGTAAATAACTGAAAGTAGCCTTCTCCAGTGGTGGGTGATATGACGCATGATTCTCTGCTGTGGGACCTCTCTCCTCTGTCTGGGTGATGGGGCCTAAATTACTGGAACTGGCCTTCTCCAGTTGTGGGTGATATGACGCCTTATTCCATGCTGTGGGACCTCTCTCCTCTGTCTCGGTGCTGGGGTCTAAATAACTGAAAGTGGCCTTCTCCAGTGGTGGGTGATATGACGCCTTATTCCTTGCTGTTGGACCTCTCTCCTCTGTCTGGGTGCTGGGACCTAAATAAGTGAAATTGGCCTTCTCCAGTTGTTGGTGATAATATGCCTTTTTCCTTGCTATGGGACCTCTCTCCTCTGTCTGGGTGCTGGGGCCTAAATAACTGAAAGAGGCCTTCTCCAGTTGTTGGTGATATGATGCCTTATTCCTTGCTGTGGGACCTCTCTCCTCTGTCTGGGTGCTGGGGCCTAAATAACTGAAAGTGGCCTTCTCCACTGGTGGGTGATATGACGCATGATTCTCTGCTGTGGGACCTCTCTCCTCTGTCTGGGTGCAGGGGCCTTAATTACTGAAAGTGGCCTTCTCCATTTTGGGTGATATGACGCCTAATTCCTTGCTGTGGGACCTTTCTCCTCTGTCTGGGTGCTGGGGACCTCTCTCCTCTGTCTGGGTGCTGGGGCTTAATAAATGAAAGTGGCCTTCTCCAGTGTTGGGTGATATGACACATGATTCTCTGCTGTGGGACCTCTCTATTCTGTCTGGGTGCTGGGGCCTAAATAACTGAAAGTGGCCTTCTCCAGTGGTGGGTGATATGACGCATGATTCTCTGCTGTGGGACCTCTCTCCTCTGTCTGGGTGCTGGGGCCTAAATAACTGAAAGTGGCCTTCTCCAGTGGTGGGTGATATGACGTGTTATTCCTTGATGTGAGACCGCTCTCCTCTATCTTGGTGCTTGGGCCTAAATAACTGAAAGTGACCTTCTCCAGTGGAGTATGATATGACGCCTTATTCCTTGCTGTGGGACCTCTCTCCTCTGTCTTGGTGCTGGGGCCTAAATAACTGAAAGTGGCCTTCTCCAGTTGTGCGTGATATGATGCCTTTTTCCTTGCTGTGGGACCTCTCTCCTCTGTCTGGGTGCTGGGGCGTAAATAACTGAAAGTAGCCTTCTCCAGTGGTGGGTGGTATGACGCCTTATTCCTTGCTGTGGGACCTCTCTCCTCTGTCTGGGTGCTGTGGTTTAAATAATAAAAGTGGCCTTCTCCAGTGGTGGGTGATATGACGCATGATTCTCTGCTGTGGGACCTCTCTCCTCTGTCTGGGTGCTGGGGCCTAAATTACTGGAACTGGCCTTCTCCAGTTGTGGGTGATATGACGCCTTATTCCATGCTGTGGGACCTCTCTCCTCTGTCTCGGTGCTGGGGTCTAAATAACTGAAAGTGGCCTTCTCCAGTGGTGGGTGATATGACGCCTTATTCCTTGCTGTGGGACCTCTCTCCTCTGTCTGGGTGCTGGGACCTAAATAAGTGAAAGTGGCCTTCTCCAGTTGTTGGTGATAATATGCCTTTTTCCTTGCTATGGGACCTCTCTCCTCTGTCTGGGTGCTGGGGCCTAAATAACTGAAAGAGGCCTTCTCCAGTTGTTGGTGATATGATGCCTTATTCCTTGTTGTGGGACCTATCTCCTCTGTCAGGGTGCTGGGGTCTAAATAACTGAAAGTGGCCATCTCCAGTGGTGGGTGATATGACGCCTTATTCCTTGCTGTGGGACCTCTCTCCTCTGTCTGGGTGCTGGGGCCTAAATAACTGAAAGTGGCCTTCTCCACTGGTGGGTGATATGACGCATGATTCTCTGCTGTGGGACCTCTCTCCTCTGTCTGGGTGCAGGGGCCTTAATTACTGAAAGTGGCCTTCTCCATTTTGGGTGATATGACGCCTTATTCCTTGCTGTGGGACCTCTCTCCTCTGTCTGGGTGCTGGGGACCTCTCTCCTCTGTCTGGGTGCTGGGGCTTAATAAATGAAAGTGGCCTTCTCCAGTGTTGGGTGATATGACACATGATTCTCTGCTGTGGGACCTCTCTATTCTGTCTGGGTGCTGGGGCCTAAATAACTGAAAGTGGCCTTCTCCAGTGGTGGGTGATATAACGCATGATTCTCTGCTGTGGGACCTCTCTCCTCTGTCTGGGTGCTGGGGCCTAAATAACTGAAAGTGGCCTTCTCCAGTGGTGGGTGATATGACGTGTTATTCCTTGATGTGTGACCGCTCTCCTCTATCTTGGTGCTTGGGCCTAAATAACTGAAAGTGACCTTCTCCAGTGGAGTATGATATGACGCCTTATTCCTTGCTGTGGGACCTCTCTCCTCTGTCTGGTTGCTGGAGCCTAAATAACTGAAAGTGGCCTTCTCCAGTGGTGTTTGATACGATGCATTATTCCTTGCTGTGGGATCTCTCTCCTCTGTCAGGGTGCTTTGGCCTAAATAACTGAAAGTGTCCTTCTCCAGTGGGGGTGATATTATGCCTTATTCCTTGCTGTGGGACCTCTCTCCTCTGTCTGGGTGCTGTGGCCTTAATAACTGAAAGTGGCCTTCTCCAGTGGTGGGTGATATGACGCATTATTCTCTGCTGTGGGACCTCTCTCCTCTGTCTGGGTGCTGGGGCCTAAATTACTGAAAGTGGCCTTCTCTAGTGGTGGGTGATATGACGTCTTATTCCTTGCTGTGGGACCTCTCTCCTCTGTCTGGGTGCAGGGGCCTAAATTACTGAAAGTGGCCTTCTCCATTTTGGGTGATATGACGCCTTATTCCTTGCTGTGGGACCTCTCTCCTCTGTCTGGGTGCTGGGGACCTCTCTCCTCTGTCTGGGTGCTGGGGCTTAATAAATGAAAGTGGCCTTCTCCAGTGTTGGGTGATATCACACATGATTCTCTGCTGTCGGACCTCTCTATTCTGTCTGGGTGCTGGGGCCTAAATAACTGAAAGTGGCCTTCTCCAGTGGTGGGTGATATGACGCATGATTCTCTGCTGTGGGACCTCTCTCCTCTGTCTGGGTGCTGGGGCCTAAATAACTGAAAGTAGCCTTCTCCAGTGGTGGGTGATATGACGTGTTATTCCTTGATGTGAGACCGCTCTCCTCTATCTTGGTGCTTGGGCCTAAATAACTGAAAGTGACCTTCTCCAGTGGAGTATGATATGACGCCTTATTCCTTGCTGTGGGACCTCTCTCCTCTGTCTGGTTGCTGGAGCCTAAATAACTGAAAGTGGCCTTCTCCAGTGGTGTTTGATACGATGCCTTATTCCTTGCTGTGGGATCTCTCTCCTCTGTCAGGGTGCTTTGGCCTAAATAACTGAAAGTGTCCTTCTCCAGTGGGGGTGATATTATGCCTTATTCCTTGCTGTGGGACCTCTCTCCTCTGTCTGGGTGCTGTGGCCTTAATAACTGAAAGTGGCCTTCTCCAGTGGTGGGTGATATGACGCATTATTCTCTGCTGTGGGACCTCTCTCCTCTGTCTGGGTGCTGGGGCCTAAATTACTTAAAGTGGCATTCTCTAGTTGTGGGTGATATGATGCCTTATTCCATGCTGTGGGACCTCTCTCCTCTGTCTCGGTGCTGGGGTCTAAATAACTGAATGGCGCCTTCTCCAGTGGTGGGTGATATGACGCCTTATTCCTTGCTGTGGGACCTCTCTCCTCTGTCTGGGTGCTGGGGCCTAAATAACTGAAAGTGGCCTTCTCCAGTGGTGGGTGATATGACGCCTTATTCCTTGCTGTGGGACCTCTCTCCTCTGTCTGGGTGCTGTGGTTTAATTAATAAAAGTGGCCTTTTCCAGTGGTGGGTGATATGACGCATGATTCTCTGCTGTGGGACCTCTCTCCTCTGTCTGGGTGCTGGAGCCTAATTAACTGAAAGTGGCCTTTTCCAGTGTTGGGTGATATGATGCCTTATTCCATGCTGTGGGACCTCTCTCCTCTGTCTCGGTGCTGGGGTCTAAATAACTGAAAGTGGCCTTCTCCAGTGGTGGGTGACATGACGCATGATTCTCTGCTGTGGTATCTCTCTCCTCTGTCTGTGTGCTGGGGCCTAAATAACTGAAAGTGGCCTTCTCCAGTGGTGAGTGATATGGCGCATTATTCCCTGCTGTGGGACCTCTCTCCTCTGTCTGCGTGCTTTGGCCTAAATAACTGAATGTGGCCTTCTCCAGTGGTGGGTGATATGACGCCTTATTCCTTGCTGTGGGACCTCTCTCCTCTGTCTGGGTGCTGGGGCCTAAATAACTGAAATTGGCATTCTCCAGTGGCGGGTGATATGACGCCTTATTCCTTGCTGTGGGACCTCTCTCCTCTGTCTTGGTGCTGGGGCCTAAATATCTGAAAGTGGCCTTCTCCAGTTGTGCATGATATGATGCCTTTTTCCTTGCTGTGGGACCTCTCTCCTCTGTCTGGGTGCTGGGGCGTAAATAACTGAAAGTAGCCTTCTCCAGTGGTGGGTGGTATGACGCCTTATTCATTGCTGTGGGACCTCTCTCCTCTGTCTGGGTGCTGTGGTTTAAATAATAAAAGTGGCCTTCTCCAGTGGTGGGTGATATGACGTATGATTCTCTGCTGTGGGACCTCTCTCCTCTGTCTGGGTGCTGGGGCCTAAATTACTGGAACTGGCCTTCTCCAGTTGTGGGTGATATGACGACTTATTCCATGCTGTGGGACCTCTCTCCTCTGTCTGGGTGCTGGGGCCTAAATAACTGAAAGTGGCCTTCTCCAGTGGTGGGTGATATGACGCCTTATTCCTTGCTGTGGGACCTCTCTCCCTGTCTGGGTGCTGGGGCCTAAAAACTGAAAGTGGCCTTCTCCAGTGGTGGGTGATATGACGCCTTATTCCTTGCTGTGGGACCTCTCTCCTCTGTCTGGGTGCTGGGGCCTAAATAACTGAAAGTGGCCTTCTCCAGTTGTTGGTGATAATATGCCTTTTTCCTTGCTGTGGGACCTCTCTCCTCTGTCTGGGTGCTGGGGCCTAAATAACTGAAAGAGGCCTTCTCCAGTTGTTGGTGATATGATGCCTTATTCCTTGTTGTGGGACCTCTCTCCTCTGTCAGGGTGCTGGGGCCTAAATAACTGAAAGTGGCCATCTCCAGTGGTGGGTGATATGACGCCTTATTCCTTGCTGTGGGACCTATCTCCTCTGTCTGAGTGCTGGGGCCTAAATAACTGAAAGTGGCCTTCTCCAGTGGTGGGTGATATGACGCATGATTCTCTGCTGTGGGACCTCTCTCCTCTGTCAGGGTGCTGGGGTCTAAATAACTGAAAGTGGCCTTCTCCAGTGGTGAGTGATATGGCGCATTATTCCCTGCTGTGGGACCTCTCTCCTCTGTCTGGGTGCTTTGGCCTAAATAACTGAATGTGGCCTTCTCCAGTGGTGGGTGATATGACGCCTTATTCCTTGCTGTGGGACCTCTCTCCTCTGTCTGGGTGCTGGGGCCTAAATAACTGAAATTGGCATTCTCCAGTGGTGGGTGATATGACGCCTTATTCCTTGCTGTGGGACCTCTCTCCTCTGTCTGGGTGCTTTGGCCTAAATAACTGAAAGTGGCCTTCTCCAGTTGTGTGTGATATGATGCCTTTTTCCTTGCTGTGGGACCTCTCTCCTCTGTCTGGGTGCTGGGGAGTAAATAACTGAAAGTAGCCTTCTCCAGTGGTGGGTGGTATGACGCCTTATTCCTTGCTGTGGGACCTCTCTCCTCTGTCTGGGTGCTGTGGTTTAAATAATAAAAGTGGCCTTCTCCAGTGGTGGGTGATATGACGTATGATTCTCTGCTGTGGGACCTCTCTCATCTGTCTGGGTGCTGGGGCCTAAATTACTGGAACTGGCCTTCTCCAGTTGTGGGTGATATGACGACTTATTCCATGCTGTGGGACCTCTCTCTCTGTCTGGGTGCTGGGGCCTAAATAACTGAAAGTGGCCTTCTCCAGTGGTGGGTGATATGACGCCTTATTCCTTGCTGTGGGACCTCTCTCCCTGTCTGGGTGCTGGGGCCTAAAAACTGAAAGTGGCCTTCTCCAGTGGTGGGTGATATGACGCCTTATTCCTTGCTGTGGGACCTCTCTCCTCTGTCTGGGTGCTGGGGCCTAAATAACTGAAAGTGGCCTTCTCCAGTTGTTGGTGATAATATGCCTTTTTCCTTGCTGTGGGACCTCTCTCCTCTGTCTGGGTGCTGGGGCCTAAATAACTGAAAGAGGCCTTCTCCAGTTGTTGGTGATATGATGCCTTATTCCTTGTTGTGGGACCTCTCTCCTCTGTCAGGGTGCTGGGGTCTAAATAACTGAAAGTGGCCATCTCCAGTGGTGGGTGATATGACGCCTTATTCCTTGCTGTGGGACCTATCTCCTCTGTCTGAGTGCTGGGGCCTAAATAACTGAAAGTGGCCTTCTCCAGTGGTGGGTGATATGACGCATGATTCTCTGCTGTGGGACCTCTCTCCTCTGTCAGGGTGCTGGGGCCTAAATAACTGAAAGTGGCCTTCTCCAGTGGTGGGTGATATGACGCCTTATTCCATACTGTGGGACCTCTCCTCTCTGTCTCGGTGCTGGGGTCTAAATAACTGAAAGTGGCCTTCTCCAGTGGTGAGTGATATGGCGCATTATTCCCTGCTGTGGGACCTCTCTCCTCTGTCTGGGTGCTTTGGCCTAAATAACTGAATGTGGCCTTCTCCAGTGGTGGGTGATATGACGCCTTATTCCTTGCTGTGGGACCTCTCTCCTCTGTCTGGGTGCTGGGGCCTAAATAACTGAAATTGGCATTCTCCAGTGGTGGGTGATATGACGCCTTATTCCTTGCTGTGGGACCTCTCTCCTCTGTCTGGGTGCTTTGGCCTAAATAACTGAAAGTGGCCTTCTCCAGTTGTGTGTGATATGATGCCTTTTTCCTTGCTGTGGGACCTCTCTCCTCTGTCTGGGTGCTGGGAGTAAATAACTGAAAGTAGCCTTCTCCAGTGGTGGGTGGTATGACGCCTTATTCCTTGCTGTGGAACCTCTCTCCTCTGTCTGGGTGCTGTGGTTTAAATAATAAAAGTTGCCTTCTCCAGTGGTGGGTGATATGACGCATGATTCTCTGCTGTGGGACCTCTCTCCTCTGTCTGGGTGCTGGGGCCTAAATTACTGGAACTGGACTTCTCCAGTTGTGGGTGATATGACGCCTTATTCCTTGCTGTGGGACCTCTCTCTCTGTCTTGGTGCTGGGGTCTAAATAACTGAAAGTGGCCTTCTCCAGTTGTGGGTGATATGACGCCTTATTCCTTGCTGTGGGACCTCTCTCCTCTGTCTGGGTGCTGGGGCCTAAATTACTGAAAGTGGCCTTCTCTAGTGGTGGGTGATATGACGTCTTATTCCTTGCTGTGGGACCTCTCTCCTCTGTCTGGGTGCAGGGGCCTAAATTACTGAAAGTGGCCTTCTCCATTTTGGGTGATATGACGCCTTATTCCTTGCTGTGGGACCTCTCTCCTCTGTCTGGGTGCTGGGGGACCTCTCTCCTCTGTCTGGGTGCTGGGGCTTAATAAATGAAAGTGGCCTTCTCCAGTGTTGGGTGATATGACACATGATTCTCTGCTGTGGGACCTCTCTATTCTGTCTGGGTGCTGGGGCCTAAATAACTGAAAGTGGCCTTCTCCAGTGGAGTATGATATGACGCCTTATTCCTTGCTGTGGGACCTCTCTCCTCTGTCTGGTTGCTGGAGCCTAAATAACTGAAAGTGGCCTTCTCCAGTGGTGTTTGATACGATGCCTTATTCCTTGCTGTGGGATCTCTCTCCTCTGTCAGGGTGCTTTGGCCTAAATAACTGAAAGTGTCCTTCTCCAGTGGGGGGTGATATTATGCCTTATTCCTTGCTGTGGGACCTCTCTCCTCTGTCTGGGTGCTGTGGCCTTAATAACTGAAAGTGGCCTTCTCCAGTGGTGGGTGATATGACGCATTATTCTCTGCTGTGGGACCTCTCTCCTCTGTCTGGGTGCTGGGGCCTAAATTACTTAAAGTGGCATTCTCTAGTTGTGGGTGATATGATGCCTTATTCCATGCTGTGGGACCTCTCTCCTCTGTCTCGGTGCTGGGGTCTAAATAACTGAATGGCGCCTTCTCCAGTGGTGGGTGATATGACGCCTTATTCCTTGCTGTGGGACCTCTCTCCTCTGTCTGGGTGCTGGGGCCTAAATAACTGAAAGTGGCCTTCTCCAGTGGTGGGTGATATGACGCCTTATTCCTTGCTGTGGGACCTCTCTCCTCTGTCTGGGTGCTGTGGTTTAATTAATAAAAGTGGCCTTTTCCAGTGGTGGGTGATATGACGCATGATTCTCTGCTGTGGGACCTCTCTCCTCTGTCTGGGTGCTGGGGCCTAATTAACTGAAAGTGGCCTTTTCCAGTGTTGGGTGATATGATGCCTTATTCCATGCTGTGGGACCTCTCTCCTCTGTCTCGGTGCTGGGGTCTAAATAACTGAAAGTGGCCTTCTCCAGTGGTGGGTGACATGACGCATGATTCTCTGCTGTGGTATCTCTCTCCTCTGTCTGTGTGCTGGGGCCTAAATAACTGAAAGTGGCCTTCTCCAGTGGTGAGTGATATGGCGCATTATTCCCTGCTGTGGGACCTCTCTCCTCTGTCTGGGTGCTTTGGCCTAAATAACTGAATGTGGCCTTCTCCAGTGGTGGGTGATATGACGCCTTATTCCTTGCTGTGGGACCTCTCTCCTCTGTCTGGGTGCTGGGGCCTAAATAACTGAAAGTGGCATTCTCCAGTGGCGGGTGATATGACGCCTTATTCCTTGCTGTGGGACCTCTCTCCTCTGTCTTGGTGCTGGGGCCTAAATATCTGAAAGTGGCCTTCTCCAGTTGTGCATGATATGATGCCTTTTTCCTTGCTGTGGGACCTCTCTCCTCTGTCTGGGTGCT
This sequence comes from Bufotes viridis, assembly GCA_033119425.1. Taxonomy (NCBI): domain Eukaryota; kingdom Metazoa; phylum Chordata; class Amphibia; order Anura; family Bufonidae; genus Bufotes; species Bufotes viridis. The sequence continues at coordinate 32,336 of JAKVIS010000345.1, forward strand.
GGGGCGTAAATAACTGAAAGTAGCCTTCTCCAGTGGTGGGTGGTATGACGCCTTATTCATTGCTGTGGGACCTCTCTCCTCTGTCTGGGTGCTGTGGTTTAAATAATAAAAGTGGCCTTCTCCAGTGGTGGGTGATATGACGTATGATTCTCTGCTGTGGGACCTCTCTCCTCTGTCTGGGTGCTGGGGCCTAAATTACTGGAACTGGCCTTCTCCAGTTGTGGGTGATATGACGACTTATTCCATGCTGTGGGACCTCTCTCCTCTGTCTGGGTGCTGGGGCCTAAATAACTGAAAGTGGCCTTCTCCAGTGGTGGGTGATATGACGCCTTATTCCTTGCTGTGGGACCTCTCTCCCCTGTCTGGGTGCTGGGGCCTAAAAACTGAAAGTGGCCTTCTCCAGTGGTGGGTGATATGACGCCTTATTCCTTGCTGTGGGACCTCTCTCCTCTGTCTGGGTGCTGGGGCCTAAATAACTGAAAGTGGCCTTCTCCAGTTGTTGGTGATAATATGCCTTTTTCCTTGCTGTGGGACCTCTCTCCTCTGTCTGGGTGCTGGGGCCTAAATAACTGAAAGAGGCCTTCTCCAGTTGTTGGTGATATGATGCCTTATTCCTTGTTGTGGGACCTCTCTCCTCTGTCAGGGTGCTGGGGTCTAAATAACTGAAAGTGGCCATCTCCAGTGGTGGGTGATATGACGCCTTATTCCTTGCTGTGGGACCTATCTCCTCTGTCTGAGTGCTGGGGCCTAAATAACTGAAAGTGGCCTTCTCCAGTGGTGGGTGATATGACGCATGATTCTCTGCTGTGGGACCTCTCTCCTCTGTCAGGGTGCTGGGGTCTAAATAACTGAAAGTGGCCATCTCCAGTGGTGGGTGATATGACGCCTTATTCCTTGCTGTGGGACCTCTCTCCTCTGTCTGGGTGCTGGGGCCTAAATAACTGAAAGTGGCCTTCTCCAGTGGTGGGTGATATGACGCCTTATTCCTTGCTGTGGGACCTCTCTCCTCTGTCTGGGTGCTGGGGCCTAAATAACTGAAATTGGCATTCTCCAGTGGTGGGTGATATGACGCCTTATTCCTTGCTGTGGGACCTCTCTCCTCTGTCTGGGTGCTTTGGCCTAAATAACTGAAAGTGGCCTTCTCCAGTTGTGTGTGATATGATGCCTTTTTCCTTGCTGTGGGACCTCTCTCCTCTGTCTGGGTGCTGGGGAGTAAATAACTGAAAGTAGCCTTCTCCAGTGGTGGGTGGTATGACGCCTTATTCCTTGCTGTGGGACCTCTCTCCTCTGTCTGGGTGCTGTGGTTTAAATAATAAAAGTGGCCTTCTCCAGTGGTGGGTGATATGACGTATGATTCTCTGCTGTGGGACCTCTCTCATCTGTCTGGGTGCTGGGGCCTAAATTACTGGAACTGGCCTTCTCCAGTTGTGGGTGATATGACGACTTATTCCATGCTGTGGGACCTCTCTCCTCTGTCTGGGTGCTGGGGCCTAAATAACTGAAAGTGGCCTTCTCCAGTGGTGGGTGATATGACGCCTTATTCCTTGCTGTGGGACCTCTCTCCCTGTCTGGGTGCTGGGGCCTAAAAACTGAAAGTGGCCTTCTCCAGTGGTGGGTGATATGACGCCTTATTCCTTGCTGTGGGACCTCTCTCCTCTGTCTGGGTGCTGGGGCCTAAATAACTGAAAGTGGCCTTCTCCAGTTGTTGGTGATAATATGCCTTTTTCCTTGCTGTGGGACCTCTCTCCTCTGTCTGGGTGCTGGGGCCTAAATAACTGAAAGAGGCCTTCTCCAGTTGTTGGTGATATGATGCCTTATTCCTTGTTGTGGGACCTCTCTCCTCTGTCAGGGTGCTGGGGTCTAAATAACTGAAAGTGGCCATCTCCAGTGGTGGGTGATATGACGCCTTATTCCTTGCTGTGGGACCTATCTCCTCTGTCTGAGTGCTGGGGCCTAAATAACTGAAAGTGGCCTTCTCCAGTGGTGGGTGATATGACGCATGATTCTCTGCTGTGGGACCTCTCTCCTCTGTCAGGGTGCTGGGGCCTAAATAACTGAAAGTGGCCTTCTCCAGTGGTGGGTGATATGACGCCTTATTCCATACTGTGGGACCTCTCCTCTCTGTCTCGGTGCTGGGGTCTAAATAACTGAAAGTGGCCTTCTCCAGTGGTGAGTGATATGGCGCATTATTCCCTGCTGTGGGACCTCTCTCCTCTGTCTGGGTGCTTTGGCCTAAATAACTGAATGTGGCCTTCTCCAGTGGTGGGTGATATGACGCCTTATTCCTTGCTGTGGGACCTCTCTCCTCTGTCTGGGTGCTGGGGCCTAAATAACTGAAATTGGCATTCTCCAGTGGTGGGTGATATGACGCCTTATTCCTTGCTGTGGGACCTCTCTCCTCTGTCTGGGTGCTTTGGCCTAAATAACTGAAAGTGGCCTTCTCCAGTTGTGTGTGATATGATGCCTTTTTCCTTGCTGTGGGACCTCTCTCCTCTGTCTGGGTGCTGGGGAGTAAATAACTGAAAGTAGCCTTCTCCAGTGGTGGGTGGTATGACGCCTTATTCCTTGCTGTGGAACCTCTCTCCTCTGTCTGGGTGCTGTGGTTTAAATAATAAAAGTGGCCTTCTCCAGTGGTGGGTGATATGACGCATGATTCTCTGCTGTGGGACCTCTCTCCTCTGTCTGGGTGCTGGGGCCTAAATTACTGGAACTGGACTTCTCCAGTTGTGGGTGATATGACGCCTTATTCCTTGCTGTGGGACCTCTCTCCTCTGTCTTGGTGCTGGGGTCTAAATAACTGAAAGTGGCCTTCTCCAGTTGTGGGTGATATGACGCCTTATTCCTTGCTGTGGGACCTCTCTCCTCTGTCTGGGTGCTGGGGCCTAAATTACTGAAAGTGGCCTTCTCTAGTGGTGGGTGATATGACGTCTTATTCCTTGCTGTGGGACCTCTCTCCTCTGTCTGGGTGCAGGGGCCTAAATTACTGAAAGTGGCCTTCTCCATTTTGGGTGATATGACGCCTTATTCCTTGCTGTGGGACCTCTCTCCTCTGTCTGGGTGCTGGGGGACCTCTCTCCTCTGTCTGGGTGCTGGGGCTTAATAAATGAAAGTGGCCTTCTCCAGTGTTGGGTGATATGACACATGATTCTCTGCTGTGGGACCTCTCTATTCTGTCTGGGTGCTGGGGCCTAAATAACTGAAAGTGGCCTTCTCCAGTGGTGGGTGATATGACGCCTTATTCCTTGCTGTGGGACCTCTCTCCCTGTCTGGGTGCTGGGGCCTAAATAACTGAAAGTGGCCTTCTCCAGTGGTGGGTGATATGACGCCTTATTCCTTGCTGTGGGACCTCTCTCCTCTGTCTGGGTGCTGGGGCCTAAATAACTGAAAGTGGCCTTCTCCAGTTGTTGGTGATAATATGCCTTATTCCTTGCTGTGGGACCTCTCTCCTCTGTCTGGGTGCTGGGGCCTAAATAACTGAAAGAGGCCTTCTCCAGTTGTTGGTGATATGATGCCTTATTCCTTGTTGTGGGACCTCTCCCTCTGTCAGGGTGCTGGGGTCTAAATAACTGAAAGTGGCCATCTCCAGTGGTGGGTGATATGACGCCTTATTCCTTGCTGTGGGACCTATCTCCTCTGTCTGGGTGCTGGGGCCTAAATAACTGAAAGTGGCCTTCTCCAGTGGTGGGTGATATGACGCATGATTCTCTGCTGTGGGACCTCTCTCCTCTGTCAGGGTGCTGGGGCCTAAATAACTGAAAGTGGCCTTCTCCAGTGGTGGGTGATATGACGCCTTATTCCATACTGTGGGACCTCTCCTCTCTGTCTCGGTGCTGGGGTCTAAATAACTGAAAGTGGCCTTCTCCAGTGGTGAGTGATATGGCGCATTATTCCCTGCTGTGGGACCTCTCTCCTCTGTCTGGGTGCTTTGGCCTAAATAACTGAATGTGGCCTTCTCCAGTGGTGGGTGATATGACGCCTTATTCCTTGCTGTGGGACCTCTCTCCTCTGTCTGGGTGCTGGGGCCTAAATAACTGAAATTGGCATTCTCCAGTGGTGGGTGATATGACGCCTTATTCCTTGCTGTGGGACCTCTCTCCTCTGTCTGGGTGCTTTGGCCTAAATAACTGAAAGTGGCCTTCTCCAGTTGTGTGTGATATGATGCCTTTTTCCTTGCTGTGGGACCTCTCTCCTCTGTCTGGGTGCTGGGAGTAAATAACTGAAAGTAGCCTTCTCCAGTGGTGGGTGGTATGACGCCTTATTCCTTGCTGTGGAACCTCTCTCCTCTGTCTGGGTGCTGTGGTTTAAATAATAAAAGTGGCCTTCTCCAGTGGTGGGTGATATGACGCATGATTCTCTGCTGTGGGACCTCTCTCCTCTGTCTGGGTGCTGGGGCCTAAATTACTGGAACTGGACTTCTCCAGTTGTGGGTGATATGACGCCTTATTCCTTGCTGTGGGACCTCTCTCCTCTGTCTTGGTGCTGGGGTCTAAATAACTGAAAGTGGCCTTCTCCAGTTGTGGGTGATATGACGCCTTATTCCTTGCTGTGGGACCTCTCTCCTCTGTCTGGGTGCTGGGGCCTAAATTACTGAAAGTGGCCTTCTCTAGTGGTGGGTGATATGACGTCTTATTCCTTGCTGTGGGACCTCTCTCCTCTGTCTGGGTGCAGGGGCCTAAATTACTGAAAGTGGCCTTCTCCATTTTGGGTGATATGACGCCTTATTCCTTGCTGTGGGACCTCTCTCCTCTGTCTGGGTGCTGGGGACCTCTCTCCTCTGTCTGGGTGCTGGGGCTTAATAAATGAAAGTGGCCTTCTCCAGTGTTGGGTGATATGACACATGATTCTCTGCTGTGGGACCTCTCTATTCTGTCTGGGTGCTGGGGCCTAAATAACTGAAAGTGGCCTTCTCCAGTGGTGGGTGATATGACGCATGATTCTCTGCTGTGGGACCTCTCTCCTCTGTCTGGGTGCTGGGGCCTAAATAACTGAAAGTGGCCTTCTCAGTGGTGGGTGATATGACGTGTTATTCCTTGATGTGAGACCGCTCTCCTCTATCTTGGTGCTTGGGCCTAAATAACTGAAAGTGACCTTCTCAAGTGGAGTATGATATGACGCCTTATTCCTTGCTGTGGGACCTCTCTCCTCTGTTTGGTTGCTGGAGCCTAAATAACTGAAAGTGGCCTTCTCCAGTGGTGTTTGATACGATGCATTATTCCTTGCTGTGGGATCTCTCCTCTGTCAGGGTGCTTTGGCCTAAATAACAGAAAGTGTCCTTCTCCAGTGGGGGTGATATTATGCCTTATTCCTTGCTGTGGGACCTCTCTCCTCTGTCTGGGTGCTGTGGCCTAATTAACTGAAAGTGGCCTTCTCCAGTGGTGGGTGATATGACGCATTATTCTCTGCTGTGGGACCTCTCTCCTCTGTCTGGGTGCTGGGGCCTAAATTACTGAAAGTGGCCTTCTCTAGTGGTGGGTGATATGATGCCTTATTCCATGCTGTGGGACCTCTCTCCTCTGTCTCGGTGCTGGGGTCTAAATAACTGAATGGCACCTTCTCCAGTGGTGGGTGATATGACGCCTTATTCCTTGCTGTGGGACCTCTCTCCTCTGTCTGGGTGCTGGGGCCTAAATAACTGAAAGTGGCCTTCTCCAGTGGTGGGTGATATGACGCCTTATTCCTTGCTGTGGGACCTCTCTCCTCTGTCTGGGTGCTGTGGTTTAATTAATAAAAGTGGCCTTTTCCAGTGGTGGGTGATATGACGCATGATTCTCTGCTGTGGGACCTCTCTCCTCTGTCTGGGTGCTGGGGCCTAATTAACTGAAAGTGGCCTTTTCCAGTGGTGGGTGATATGATGCCTTATTCCATGCTGTGGGACCTCTCTCCTCTGTCTCGGTGCTGGGGCCTAAATAACTGAAAGTGGCCTTCACCATTGGTGGGTGATATGACTCCTTATTCCTTGCTGTGGGACCTCTCTCCTCTGTGTGGGTGCTGGGGCCTAAATAACTGAAAGTGGCCTTCTCCAGTGGTGGGTGATATGACGCCTTATTCCATGCTGTGGGACCTCTCTTCTCTGTCTCGGTGCTGTGGTCTAAATAACTGAAAGTGGCCTTCTCCAGGGGTGAGTGATATGGCGCATTATTCCCTGCTCTGGGACCTCTCTCCTCTGTCTGTGTGCTTTGGCCTAAATAACTGAATGTGGCCTTCTCCAGTGGTGGGTGATATGACGCCTTATTCCTTGCTGTGGGACCTCTCTCCTCTGTCTGGGTGCTGGGGCCTAAATAACTGAAATTGGCATTCTCAAGTGGCGGGTGATATGACGCCTTATTCCTTGCTGTGGGACCTCTCTCCTCTGTCTTTGTGCTGGGGCCTAAATATCTGAAAGTGGCCTTCTCCAGTTGTGCGTGATATGATGCCTTTTTCCTTGCTGTGGGACCTCTCTCCTCTGTCTGGGTGCTGGGGCGTAAATAACTGAAAGTAGCCTTCTCCAGTGGTGGGTGGTATGACGCCTTATTCATTGCTGTGGGACCTCTCTCCTCTGTCTGGGTGCTGTGGTTTAAATAATAAAAGTGGCCTTCTCCAGTGGTGGGTGATATGACGTATGATTCTCTGCTGTGGGACCTCTCTCCTCTGTCTGGGTGCTGGGGCCTAAATTACTGGAACTGGACTTCTCCAGTTGTGGGTGATATGACGCCTTATTCCTTGCTGTGGGACCTCTCTCCTCTGTCTCGGTGCTGGGGTCTAAATAACTGAAAGTGGCCTTCTCCAGTGGTGGGTGATATGACGCCTTATTCCTTGCTGTGGGACCTCTCTCCTCTGTCTGGGTGCTGGGGCCTAAATAACTGAAAGTGGCCTTCTCCAGTTGTTGGTGATAATATGCCTTTTTCCTTGCTGTTGGACCTCTCTCCTCTGTCTGGGTGCTGGGGCCTAAATAACTGAAAGAGGCCTACTCCAGTTGTTGGTGATATGATGCCTTATTCCTTGTTGTGGGACCTATCTCCTCTGTCAGGGTGCTGGGGTCTAAATAACTGAAAGTGGCCATCTCCAGTGGTGGGTGATATGACGCCTTATTCCTTGCTGTGGGACCTCTCTCCTCTGTCTGGGTGCTGGGGCCTAAATAACTGAAAGTGGCCTTCTCCACTGGTGGGTGATATGACGCATGATTCTCTGCTGTGGGACCTCTCTCCTCTGTCTGGGTGCAGGGGCCTTAATTACTGAAAGTGGCCTTCTCCATTTTGGGTGATATGACGCCTAATTCCTTGCTGTGGGACCTCTCTCCTCTGTCTGGGTGCTGGGGGACCTCTCTCCTCTGTCTGGGTGCTGGGGCTTAATAAATGAATGTGGCCTTCTCCAGTGTTGGGTGATATGACACATGATTCTCTGCTGTGGGACCTCTCTATTCTGTCTGGGTGCTGGGGCCTAAATAACTGAAAGTGGCCTTCTCCAGTGGTGGGTGATATGACGCATGATTCTCTGCTGTGGGACCTCTCTCCTCTGTCTGGGTGCTGGGGCCTAAATAACTGAAAGTGGCCTTCTCCAGTGGTGGGTGATATGACGTGTTATTCCTTGATGTGAGACCGCTCTCCTCTATCTTGGTGCTTGGGCCTAAATAACTGAAAGTGACCTTCTCCAGTGGAGTATGATATGACGCCTTATTCCTTGCTGTGGGACCTCTCTCCTCTGTCTTGGTGCTGGGGCCTAAATAACTGAAAGTGGCCTTCTCCAGTTGTGCGTGATATGATGCCTTTTTCCTTGCTGTGGGACCTCTCTCCTCTGTCTGGGTGCTGGGGCGTAAATAACTGAAAGTAGCCTTCTCCAGTGGTGGGTTTTATGACGCCTTATTCCTTGCTGTGGGACCTCTCTCCTCTGTCTGGGTGCTGGGGCCTAAATAACTGAAAGAGGCCTTCTCCACTGGTGGGTGATATGACGCATGATTCTCTGCTGTGGGACTTGTCTCCTCTGTCTGGGTGCAGGGGCCATAATTACTGAAAGTGGCCTTCTCCATTTTGGGTGATATGACGCCTTATTCCTTGCTGTGGGACCTCTCCCCTCTGTCTGGGTGCTGGGGCGTAAATAACTGAAAGTAGCCTTCTCCAGTGGTGGGTGATATGACGCATGATTCTCTGCTGTGGGACCTCTCTCCTCTGTCTGGGTGATGGGGCCTAAATTACTGGAACTGGCCTTCTCCAGTTGTGGGTGATATGAAGCCTTATTCCATGCTGTGGGACCTCTCTCCTCTGTCTCGGTGCTGGGGTCTAAATAACTGAAAGTGGCCTTCTCCAGTGGTGGGTGATATGACGCCTTATTCCTTGTTGTGGGACCTATCTCCTCTGTCAGGGTGCTGGGGTCTAAATAACTGAAAGTGGCCATCTCCAGTGGTGGGTGATATGACGCCTTATTCCTTGCTGTGGGACCTCTCTCCTCTGTCTGGGTGCTGGGGCCTAAATAACTGAAAGTGGCCTTCTCCACTGGTGGGTGATATGACGCATGATTCTCTGCTGTGGGACCTCTCTCCTCTGTCTGGGTGCTGGGGCCTAAATTACTGAAAGTGGCCTTCTCTAGTGGTGGGTGATATGACGTCTTATTCCTTGCTGTGGGACCTCTCTCCTCTGTCTGGGTGTAGGGGCCTAAATTACTGAAAGTGGCCTTCTCCATTTTGGGTGATATGACGCCTTATTCCTTGCTGTGGGACCTCTCTCCTCTGTCTGGGTGCTGGGGACCTCTCTCCTCTGTCTGGGTGCTGGGGCTTAATAAATGAAAGTGGCCTTCTCCAGTGTTGGGTGATATGACACATGATTCTCTGCTGTGGGACCTCTCTATTCTGTCTGGGTGCTGGGGCCTAAATAACTGAAAGTGGCCTTCTCCAGTGGTGGGTGATATGACGTGTTATTCCTTGATGTGAGACCGCTCTCCTCTATCTTGGTGCTTGGGCCTAAATAACTGAAAGTGACCTTCTCAAGTGGAGTATGATATGACGCCTTATTCCTTGCTGTGGGACCTCTCTCCTCTGTTTGGTTGCTGGAGCCTAAATAACTGAAAGTGGCCTTCTCCAGTGGTGTTTGATACGATGCATTATTCCTTGCTGTGGGATCTCTCTCCTCTGTCAGGGTGCTTTGGCCTAAATAACAGAAAGTGTCCTTCTCCAGTGGGGGTGATATTATGCCTTATTCCTTGCTGTGGGACCTCTCTCCTCTGTCTGGGTGCTGTGGCCTTATTAACTGAAAGTGGCCTTCTCCAGTGGTGGGTGATATGACGCATTATTCTCTGCTGTGGGACCTCTCTCCTCTGTCTGGGTGCTGGGGCCTAAATTACTGAAAGTGGCCTTCTCTAGTGGTGGGTGATATGATGCCTTATTCCATGCTGTGGGACCTCTCTCCTCTGTCTCGGTGCTGGGGTCTAAATAACTGAATGGCACCTTCTCCAGTGGTGGGTGATATGACGCCTTATTCCTTGCTGTGGGACCTCTCTCCTCTGTCTGGGTGCTGGGGCCTAAATAACTGAAAGTGGCCTTCTCCAGTGGTGGGTGATATGACGCCTTATTCCTTGCTGTGGGACCTCTCTCCTCTGTCTGGGTGCTGTGGTTTAATTAATAAAAGTGGCCTTTTCCAGTGGTGGGTGATATGACGCATGATTCTCTGCTGTGGGACCTCTCTCCTCTGTCTGGGTGCTGGGGCCTAATTAACTGAAAGTGGCCTTTTCCAGTGGTGGGTGATATGATGCCTTATTCCATGCTGTGGGACCTCTCTCCTCTGTCTCGGTGCTGGGGCCTAAATAACTGAAAGTGGCCTTCACCATTGGTGTGTGATATGACTCCTTATTCCTTGCTGTGGACCTCTCTCCTCTGTGTGGGTGCTGGCGCCTAAATAACTGAAAGTGGCCTTCTCCAGTGGTGGGTGATATGACGCCTTATTCCATGCTGTGGGACCTCTCTCCTCTGTCTCGGTGCTGTGGTCTAAATAACTGAAAGTGGCCTTCTCCAGGGGTGAGTGATATGGCGCATTATTCCCTGCTCTGGGACCTCTCTCCTCTGTCTGGGTGCTTTGGCCTAAATAACTGAATATGGCCTTCTCCAGTGGTGGGTGATATGACGCCTTATTCCTTGCTGTGGGACCTCTCTCTCTGTCTGGGTGCTGGGGCCTAAATAACTGAAATTGGCATTCTCCAGTGGCGGGTGATATGACGCCTTATTCCTTGCTGTGGGACCTCTCTCCTCTGTCTTTGTGCTGGGGCCTAAATATCTGAAAGTGGCCTTCTCCAGTTGTGCGTGATATGATGCCTTTTTCCTTGCTGTGGGACCTCTCTCCTCTGTCTGGGTGCTGGGGCGTAAATAACTGAAAGTAGCCTTCTCCAGTGGTGGGTGGTATGACGCCTTATTCATTGCTGTGGGACCTCTCTCCTCTGTCTGGGTGCTGTGGTTTAAATAATAAAAGTGGCCTTCTCCAGTGGTGGGTGATATGACGTATGATTCTCTGCTGTGGGACCTCTCTCCTCTGTCTGGGTGCTGGGGCCTAAATTACTGGAACTGGCCTTCTCCAGTTGTGGGTGATATGACGAGTTATTCCATGCTGTGGGACCTCTCTCCTCTGTCTCGGTGCTGAGGCCTAAATAACTGAAAGTGGCCTTCTCCAGTGGTGGGTGATATGACGCCTTATTCCTTGCTGTGGGACCTCTCTCCCCTGTCTGGGTGCTGGGGCCTAAATAACTGAAAGTGGCCTTCTCCAGTGGTGGGTGATATGACGCCTTATTCCTTGCTGTGGGACCTCTCTCCTCTGTCTGGGTGCTGGGGCCTAAATAACTGAATGTGGCCTTCTCCAGTGGTGGGTGATATGACGCCTTATTCCTTGCTGTGGGACCTCTCTCCCTGTCTGGGTGCTGGGGCCTAAATAACTGAAAGTGGCCTTCTCCAGTTGTTGGTGATAATATGCCTTTTTCCTTGCTGTGGGACCTCTCTCCTCTGTCTGGGTGCTGGGGCCTAAATAACTGAAAGAGGCCTTCTCCAGTTGTTGGTGATATGATGCCTTATTCCTTGTTGTGGGACCTCTCTCCTCTGTCAGGGTGCTGGGGTCTAAATAACTGAAAGTGGCCATCTCCAGTGGTGGGTGATATGACGCCTTATTCCTTGCTGTGGGACCTCTCTCCTCTGTCTGGGTGCTGGGGCCTAAATAACTGAAAGTGGCCTTCTCCAGTGGTGGGTGATATGACGCATGATTCTCTGCTGTGGGACCTCTCTCCTCTGTCAGGGTGCTGGGGCCTAAATTACTGGAACTGGCCTTCTCCAGTTGTGGGTGATATGACGAGTTATTCCATGCTGTGGGACCTCTCTCCTCTGTCTGGGTGCTGGGGCCTAAATAACTGAAAGTGGCCTTCTCCAGTGGTGGGTGATATGACGCCTTATTCCTTGCTGTGGGACCTCTCTCCCTGTCTGGGTGCTGGGGCCTAAATAACTGAAAGTGGCCTTCTCCAGTGGTGGGTGATATGACGCCTTATTCCTTGCTGTGGGACCTCTCTCCTCTGTCTGGGTGCTGGGGCCTAAATAACTGAATGTGGCCTTCTCCAGTGGTGGGTGATATGACGCCTTATTCCTTGCTGTGGGACCTCTCTCCCTGTCTGGGTGCTGGGGCCTAAATAACTGAAAGTGGCCTTCTCCAGTTGTTGGTGATAATATGCCTTTTTCCTTGCTGTGGGACCTCTCTCCTCTGTCTGGGTGCTGGGGCCTAAATAACTGAAAGAGGCCTTCTCCAGTTGTTGGTGATATGATGCCTTATTCCTTGTTGTGGGACCTCTCTCCTCTGTCAGGGTGCTGGGGTCTAAATAACTGAAAGTGGCCATCTCCAGTGGTGGGTGATATGACGCCTTATTCCTTGCTGTGGGACCTCTCTCCTCTGTCTGGGTGCTGGGGCCTAAATAACTGAAAGTGGCCTTCTCCAGTGGTGGGTGATATGACGCATGATTCTCTGCTGTGGGACCTCTCTCCTCTGTCAGGGTGCTGGGGCCTAAATAACTGAAAGAGGCCTTCTCCAGTGGTGGGTGATATGACGCCTTATTCCATACTGTGGGACCTCTCCCTCTGTCTCGGTGCTGGGGTCTAAATAACTGAAAGTGGCCTTCTCCAGTGGTGAGTGATATGGCGCATTATTCCCTGCTGTGGGACCTCTCTCTCTGTCTGGGTGCTTTGGCCTAAATAACTGAATGTGGCCTTCTCCAGTGGTGGGTGATATGACGCCTTATTCCTTGCTGTGGGACCTCTCTCCTCTGTCTGGGTGCTGGGGCCTAAATAACTGAAATTGGCATTCTCCAGTGGTGGGTGATATGACGCCTTATTCCTTGCTGTGGGACCTCTCTCCTCTGTCTGGGTGCTTTGGCCTAAATAACTGAATGTGGCCTTCTCCAGTGGTGGGTGATATGACGCCTTATTCCTTGCTGTGTGACCTCTCTCCTCTTTCTGGGTGCTGGGGCCTAAATATCTGAAATTGGCATTCTCAAGTGGTGGGTGATATGACGCCTTATTCCTTGATGTGGGACCTCTCTCCTCTGTCTTGGTGCTGGGGCCTAAATAACTGAAAGTGGCCTTCTCCAGTTGTGCGTGATATGATGCCTTTTTCCTTGCTGTGGGACCTCTCTCCTCTGTCTGGGTGCTGGGGCGTAAATAACTGAAAGTAGCCTTCTCCAGTGGTGGGTGGTATGACGCCTTATTCCTTGCTGTGGGACCTCTCTCCTCTGTCTGGGTGCTGTGGTTTAAATAATAAAAGTGGCCTTCTCCAGTGGTGGTTGATATGACGCATGATTCTCTGCTGTGGGACCTCTCTCCTCTGTCTGGGTGCAGGGGCCTTAATTACTGAAAGTGGCCTTCTCCATTTTGGGTGATATGACGCCTAATTCCTTGCTGTGGGACCTCTCTCCTCTGTCTGGGTGCTGGGGGACCTCTCTCCTCTGTCTGGGTGCTGGGGCTTAATAAATGAATGTGGCCTTCTCCAGTGTTGGGTGATATGACACATGATTCTCTGCTGTGGGACCTCTCTATTCTGTCTGGGTGCTGGGGCCTAAATAACTGAAAGTGGCCTTCTCCAGTGGTGGGTGATATGACGCATGATTCTCTGCTGTGGGACCTCTCTCCTCTGTCTGGGTGCTGGGGCCTAAATAACTGAAAGTGGCCTTCTCCAGTGGTGGGTGATATGACGTGTTATTCCTTGATGTGAGACCGCTCTCCTCTATCTTGGTGCTTGGGCCTAAATAACTGAAAGTGACCTTCTCCAGTGGAGTATGATATGACGCCTTATTCCTTGCTGTGGGACCTCTCTCCTCTGTCTTGGTGCTGGGGCCTAAATAACTGAAAGTGGCCTTCTCCAGTTGTGCGTGATATGATGCCTTTTTCCTTGCTGTGGGACCTCTCTCCACTGTCTGGGTGCTGGGGCGTAAATAACTGAAAGTAGCCTTCTCCAGTGGTGGGTTTTATGACGCCTTATTCCTTGCTGTGGGACCTCTCTCCTCTGTCTGGGTGCTGGGGCCTAAATAACTGAAAGAGGCCTTCTCCACTGGTGGGTGATATGACGCATGATTCTCTGCTGTGGGACTTGTCTCCTCTGTCTGGGTGCAGGGGCCATAATTACTGAAAGTGGCCTTCTCCATTTTGGGTGATATGACGCCTTATTCCTTGCTGTGGGACCTCTCCCCTCTGTCTGGGTGCTGGGGTGTAAATAACTGAAAGTAGCCTTCTCCAGTGGTGGGTGATATGACGCATGATTCTCTGCTGTGGGACCTCTCTCCTCTGTCTGGGTGATGGGGCCTAAATTACTGGAACTGGCCTTCTCCAGTTGTGGGTGATATGAAGCCTTATTCCATGCTGTGGGACCTCTCTCCTCTGTCTCGGTGCTGGGGTCTAAATAACTGAAAGTGGCCTTCTCCAGTGGTGGGTGATATGACGCCTTATTCCTTGTTGTGGGACCTATCTCCTCTGTCAGGGTGCTGGGGTCTAAATAACTGAAAGTGGCCATCTCCAGTGGTGGGTGATATGACGCCTTATTCCTTGCTGTGGGACCTCTCTCCTCTGTCTGGGTGCTGGGGCCTAAATAACTGAAAGTGGCCTTCTCCACTGGTGGGTGATATGACGCATGATTCTCTGCTGTGGGACCTCTCTCCTCTGTCTGGGTGCTGGGGCCTAAATTACTGAAAGTGGCCTTCTCTAGTGGTGGGTGATATGACGTCTTATTCCTTGCTGTGGGACCTCTCTCCTCTGTCTGGGTGTAGGGGCCTAAATTACTGAAAGTGGCCTTCTCCATTTTGGGTGATATGACGCCTTATTCCTTGCTGTGGGACCTCTCTCCTCTGTCTGGGTGCTGGGGACCTCTCTCCTCTGTCTGGGTGCTGGGGCTTAATAAATGAAAGTGGCCTTCTCCAGTGTTGGGTGATATGACACATGATTCTCTGCTGTGGGACCTCTCTATTCTGTCTGGGTGCTGGGGCCTAAATAACTGAAAGTGGCCTTCTCCAGTGGTGGGTGATATGACGTGTTATTCCTTGATGTGAGACCGCTCTCCTCTATCTTGGTGCTTGGGCCTAAATAACTGAAAGTGACCTTCTCAAGTGGAGTATGATATGACGCCTTATTCCTTGCTGTGGGACCTCTCTCCTCTGTTTGGTTGCTGGAGCCTAAATAACTGAAAGTGGCCTTCTCCAGTGGTGTTTGATACGATGCATTATTCCTTGCTGTGGGATCTCTCTCCTCTGTCAGGGTGCTTTGGCCTAAATAACAGAAAGTGTCCTTCTCCAGTGGGGGTGATATTATGCCTTATTCCTTGCTGTGGGACCTCTCTCTCTGTCTGGGTGCTGTGGCCTTATTAACTGAAAGTGGCCTTCTCCAGTGGTGGGTGATATGACGCATTATTCTCTGCTGTGGGACCTCTCTCCTCTGTCTGGGTGCTGGGGCCTAAATTACTGAAAGTGGCCTTCTCTAGTGGTGGGTGATATGATGCCTTATTCCATGCTGTGGGACCTCTCTCCTCTGTCTCGGTGCTGGGGTCTAAATAACTGAATGGCACCTTCTCCAGTGGTGGGTGATATGACGCCTTATTCCTTGCTGTGGGACCTCTCTCCTCTGTCTGGGTGCTGGGGCCTAAATAACTGAAAGTGGCCTTCTCCAGTGGTGGGTGATATGACGCCTTATTCCTTGCTGTGGGACCTCTCTCCTCTGTCTGGGTGCTGTGGTTTAATTAATAAAAGTGGCCTTTTCCAGTGGTGGGTGATATGACGCATGATTCTCTGCTGTGGGACCTCTCTCCTCTGTCTGGGTGCTGGGGCCTAATTAACTGAAAGTGGCCTTTTCCAGTGGTGGGTGATATGATGCCTTATTCCATGCTGTGGGACCTCTCTCCTCTGTCTCGGTGCTGGGGCCTAAATAACTGAAAGTGGCCTTCACCATTGGTGTGTGATATGACTCCTTATTCCTTGCTGTGGGACCTCTCTCCTCTGTGTGGGTGCTGGCGCCTAAATAACTGAAAGTGGCCTTCTCCAGTGGTGGGTGATATGACGCCTTATTCCATGCTGTGGGACCTCTCTCCTCTGTCTCGGTGCTGTGGTCTAAATAACTGAAAGTGGCCTTCTCCAGGGGTGAGTGATATGGCGCATTATTCCCTGCTCTGGGACCTCTCTCCTCTGTCTGGGTGCTTTGGCCTAAATAACTGAATGTGGCCTTCTCCAGTGGTGGGTGATATGACGCCTTATTCCTTGCTGTGGGACCTCTCTCCTCTGTCTGGGTGCTGGGGCCTAAATAACTGAAATTGGCATTCTCCAGTGGCGGGTGATATGACGCCTTATTCCTTGCTGTGGGACCTCTCTCCTCTGTCTTTGTGCTGGGGCCTAAATATCTGAAAGTGGCCTTCTCCAGTTGTGCGTGATATGATGCCTTTTTCCTTGCTGTGGGACCTCTCTCCTCTGTCTGGGTGCTGGGGCGTAAATAACTGAAAGTAGCCTTCTCCAGTGGTGGGTGGTATGACGCCTTATTCATTGCTGTGGGACCTCTCTCCTCTGTCTGGGTGCTGTGGTTTAAATAATAAAAGTGGCCTTCTCCAGTGGTGGGTGATATGACGTATGATTCTCTGCTGTGGGACCTCTCTCCTCTGTCTGGGTGCTGGGGCCTAAATTACTGGAACTGGCCTTCTCCAGTTGTGGGTGATATGACGAGTTATTCCATGCTGTGGGACCTCTCTCCTCTGTCTCGGTGCTGAGGCCTAAATAACTGAAAGTGGCCTTCTCCAGTGGTGGGTGATATGACGCCTTATTCCTTGCTGTGGGACCTCTCTCCCTGTCTGGGTGCTGGGGCCTAAATAACTGAAAGTGGCCTTCTCCAGTGGTGGGTGATATGACGCCTTATTCCTTGCTGTGGGACCTCTCTCCTCTGTCTGGGTGCTGGGGCCTAAATAACTGAATGTGGCCTTCTCCAGTGGTGGGTGATATGACGCCTTATTCCTTGCTGTGGGACCTCTCTCCCTGTCTGGGTGCTGGGGCCTAAATAACTGAAAGTGGCCTTCTCCAGTTGTTGGTGATAATATGCCTTTTTCCTTGCTGTGGGACCTCTCTCCTCTGTCTGGGTGCTGGGGCCTAAATAACTGAAAGAGGCCTTCTCCAGTTGTTGGTGATATGATGCCTTATTCCTTGTTGTGGGACCTCTCTCCTCTGTCAGGGTGCTGGGGTCTAAATAACTGAAAGTGGCCATCTCCAGTGGTGGGTGATATGACGCCTTATTCCTTGCTGTGGGACCTCTCTCCTCTGTCTGGGTGCTGGGGCCTAAATAACTGAAAGTGGCCTTCTCCAGTGGTGGGTGATATGACGCATGATTCTCTGCTGTGGGACCTCTCTCCTCTGTCAGGGTGCTGGGGCCTAAATTACTGGAACTGGCCTTCTCCAGTTGTGGGTGATATGACGAGTTATTCCATGCTGTGGGACCTCTCTCCTCTGTCTGGGTGCTGGGGCCTAAATAACTGAAAGTGGCCTTCTCCAGTGGTGGGTGATATGACGCCTTATTCCTTGCTGTGGGACCTCTCTCCCTGTCTGGGTGCTGGGGCCTAAATAACTGAAAGTGGCCTTCTCCAGTGGTGGGTGATATGACGCCTTATTCCTTGCTGTGGGACCTCTCTCCTCTGTCTGGGTGCTGGGGCCTAAATAACTGAATGTGGCCTTCTCCAGTGGTGGGTGATATGACGCCTTATTCCTTGCTGTGGGACCTCTCTCCCTGTCTGGGTGCTGGGGCCTAAATAACTGAAAGTGGCCTTCTCCAGTTGTTGGTGATAATATGCCTTTTTCCTTGCTGTGGGACCTCTCTCCTCTGTCTGGGTGCTGGGGCCTAAATAACTGAAAGAGGCCTTCTCCAGTTGTTGGTGATATGATGCCTTATTCCTTGTTGTGGGACCTCTCTCCTCTGTCAGGGTGCTGGGGTCTAAATAACTGAAAGTGGCCATCTCCAGTGGTGGGTGATATGACGCCTTATTCCTTGCTGTGGGACCTCTCTCTTCTGTCTGGGTGCTGGGGCCTAAATAACTGAAAGTGGCCTTCTCCAGTGGTGGGTGATATGACGCATGATTCTCTGCTGTGGGACCTCTCTCCTCTGTCAGGGTGCTGGGGCCTAAATAACTGAAAGAGGCCTTCTCCAGTGGTGGGTGATATGACGCCTTATTCCATACTGTGGGACCTCTCCCCTCTGTCTCGGTGCTGGGGTCTAAATAACTGAAAGTGGCCTTCTCCAGTGGTGAGTGATATGGCGCATTATTCCCTGCTGTGGGACCTCTCTCCTCTGTCTGGGTGCTTTGGCCTAAATAACTGAATGTGGCCTTCTCCAGTGGTGGGTGATATGACGCCTTATTCCTTGCTGTGGGACCTCTCTCCTCTGTCTGGGTGCTGGGGCCTAAATAACTGAAATTGGCATTCTCCAGTGGTGGGTGATATGACGCCTTATTCCTTGCTGTGGGACCTCTCTCCTCTGTCTGGGTGCTTTGGCCTAAATAACTGAATGTGGCCTTCTCCAGTGGTGGGTGATATGACGCCTTATTCCTTGCTGTGTGACCTCTCTCCTCTTTCTGGGTGCTGGGGCCTAAATATCTGAAATTGGCATTCTCAAGTGGTGGGTGATATGACGCCTTATTCCTTGATGTGGGACCTCTCTCCTCTGTCTTGGTGCTGGGGCCTAAATAACTGAAAGTGGCCTTCTCCAGTTGTGCGTGATATGATGCCTTTTTCCTTGCTGTGGGACCTCTCTCCTCTGTCTGGGTGCTGGGGCGTAAATAACTGAAAGTAGCCTTCTCCAGTGGTGGGTGGTATGACGCCTTATTCCTTGCTGTGGGACCTCTCTCCTCTGTCTGGGTGCTGTGGTTTAAATAATAAAAGTGGCCTTCTCCAGTGGTGGTTGATATGACGCATGATTCTCTGCTGTGGGACCTCTCTCCTCTGTCTGGGTGCTGGGGCCTAAATTACTGGAACTGGACTTCTCCAGTTGTGGGTGATATGACGCCTTATTCCTTGTTGTGGGACCTCTCTCCTCTGTCTGGGTGCTGGGGCCTAAATAACTGAAAGTGGCCTTCTCCAGTGGTGGGTGATATGACGCCTTATTGCTTGCTGTGGGACCTCTCTCCCCTGTCTGGGTGCTGGGGCCTAAATAACTGAAAGTGGCCTTCTCCAGTTGTTGGTGATAATATGCCTTTTTCCTTGCTGTGGGACCTCTCTCCTCTGTCTGGGTGCTGGGGCCTAAAAAACTGAAAGAGGCCTTCTCCAGTTGTTGGTGATATGATGCCTTATTCCTTGTTGTGGGACCTCTCTCCTCTGTCAGGGTGCTGGGGTCTAAATAACTGAAAGTGGCAATCTCCAGTGGTGGGTGATATGACGCCTTATTCCTTGCTGTGGGACCTCTCTACTCTGTCAGGGTGCTGGGGCCTAAATAACTGAAAGTGGCCTTCTCCATTGGTGGGTGATATGACTCCTTATTCCTTGCTGTGGGACCTCTCTCCTCTGTGTGGGTGCTTGGGCCTAAATAACTGAAAGTGGCCTTCTCCAGTGGTGGGTGATATGACGCCTTATTCCATGCTGTGGGACATCTCTCCTCTGTCTCGGTGCTGGGTTCTAAATAACTGAAAGTGGTTTCTCCAGTGGTGGGTGACATGACGCATGATTCTCTGCTGTGGGACCTCTCTCCTCTGTCTGGTGGTGGGGCCTAAATTACTGAAAGTGGCCTTCTCCAGTGGTGAGTGATATGGCGCATTATTCCCTGCTGTGGGACCTCTCTCCTCTGTCTGGGTGCTTTGGCCTAAATAACTGAATGTGGCCTTCTCCAGTGGTGGGTGATATGATGCCTTATTCCTTGCTGTGGGACCTCTCTCCTCTGTCTGGGTGCTGGGGCCTAAATAACTGAAATTGGCATTCTCCAGTGGTGGGTGATATGACGCCTTATTCCTTGCTGTGGGACCACTCTCCTCTGTCTTAGTGCTGGGGCCTAAATAACTGAAAGTGGCCTTCTCCAGTTGTGCGTGATATGATGCCTTTTTCCTTGCTGTGGGACCTCTCTCCTCTGTCTGGGTGCTGGGGCGTAAATAACTGAAAGTAGCCTTCTCCAGTGGTGGGTGGTATGACGCCTTATTCCTTGCTGTGGGACCTCTCTCCTCTGTCTGGGTGCTGTGGTTTGAATAATAAAAGTGGCCTTCTCCAGTGGTGGGTGATATGACGTATGATTCTCTGCTGTGGGACCTCTCTCCTCTGTCTGGGTGCTGGGGCCTAAATTACTGGAACTGGCCTTCTCCAGTTGTGGGTGATATGACGCCTTATTCCATGCTGTGGGACCTCTCTCCTCTGTCTGGGTGCTGGGGTCTAAATAACTGAAAGTGGCCTTCTCCAGTGGTGGGTGATATGACGCCTTATTCCTTGCTGTGGGACCTCTCTCCTCTGTCTGGGTGCTGGGACCTAAATAACTGAAAGTGGCCTTCTCCAGTTGTTGGTGATAATATGCCTTTTTCCTTGCTATGGGACCTCTCTCCTCTGTCTGGGTGCTGGGGCCTAAATAACTGAAAGAGGCCTTCTCCAGATGTTGGTGATATGATGCCTTATTCCTTGTTGTGGGACCTATCTCCTCTGTCAGGGTGCTGGGGTCTAAATAACTGAAAGTGGCCATCTCCAGTGGTGGGTGATATGACGCCTTATTCCTTGCTGTGGGACCTCTCTCCTCTGTCTGGGTGCTGGGGCCTAAATAACTGAAAGTGGCCTTCTCCACTGGTGGGTGATATGACGCATGATTCTCTGCTGTGGGACCTCTCTCCTCTGTCAGGGTGCTGGGGTCTAAATAACTGAAAGTGGCCTTCTCCAGTGGTGGGTGATATGACGCCTTATTCCATACTGTGGGACCCCTCCCCTCTGTCTCGGTGCTAGGGTCTAAATAACTGAAAGTGGCCTTCTCCAGTGGTGGGTGATATGACGCCTTATTCCTTGCTGTTGGACCTATCTCCTCTTTCTGGGTGCTGGGACCTAAATAACTGAAAGTGGCCTTCTCCAGTTGTGGGTGATATGATGCCTTATTCCTTGCTGTAGGACCTCTCTCCTCTGTCAGGGTGCTGGGGACTAAATAACTGAAAGTGGCCTTCTCCAGTGGAGGGTGATATGACACATGATTCTCTGCTGTGGGACCCCTCTCCTCTGTCTGGGTGCTTTGGCCTAAATAACTGAAAGTAGCCTTCTCCAGTGGTGGGTGTTATGACGCATGATTCTCTGCTGTGGGACCTCTCTCCTCTGTCTGAGTGTTGAGGCCTAAAAGCTGAAAGTGACCTTCTCCAGTGGTGTGTGATATGATCCATGATTCTCTGCTGTGGGACCTCTCTCCTCTGTGTGGGTGCTGGGGCCTAAATAACTGAAATTGGCATTCTCCAGTGGTGGGTGATATGACGTCTTATTCCTTGCTGTGGGACCTCTCTCCTCTGTCTGGGTGCAGGGGCCTAAATTACTGAAAGTGGCCTTCTCCATTTTGGGTGATATGACGCCTTATTCCTTGCTGTGGGACCTCTCTCCTCTGTCTGGGTGTTGGGGGACCTCTCTCCTCTGTCTGGGTGCTGGGGCTTAATAAATGAAAGTGGCCTTCTCCAGTGTTGGGTGATATGACACATGATTCTCTGCTGTGGGACCTCTCTATTCTGTCTGGGTGCTGGAGCCTAAATAACTGAAAGTGGCCTTCTCCAGTGGTGGGTGATATGACGCATGATTCTCTGCTGTGGGACCTCTCTCCTCTGTCTGGGTGCTGGGGCCTAAATAACTGAAAGTGGCCTTCTCCAGTGGTGGGTGATATGACGTGTTATTCCTTGATGTGAGACCGCTCTCCTCTATCTTTTGCTTGGGCCTAAATAACTGAAAGTGACCTTCTCCAGTGGAGTATGATATGACGCCTTATTCCTTGCTGTGGGACCTCTCTCCTCTGTCTGGTTGCTGGAGCCTAAATAACTGAAAGTGGCCTTCTCCAGTGGTGTTTGATACGATGCCTTATTCCTTGCTGTGGGACCTCTCTCCTCTGTCTGGGTGCTTTGGCCTAAATAACTGAATGTGGCCTTCTCCAGTGGTGGGTGATATGATGCCTTAGTCCTTTCTGTCGGACCTCTCTCCTCTGTCTGGGTGCTGGGGCCTAAATAACTGAAAGTGGCCTTCTACAGTGGTGGGTGATATGACGCATGATTCTCTGCTGTGGGACCTCTCTCCTCTGTCTGGGTGCTGGGGCCTAAATAACTGAAAGTGACCTTCTCCAGTGGTGGGTGATATGACGTGTTTTTCCTTGATGTGAGACCGCTCTCCTCTATCTTGGTGCTTGGGCCTAAATAACTGAAAGTGACCTTCTCCAGTGGAGTATGATATGATGCCTTATTCCTTGCTGTGGGACCTCTCTCCTCTGTCTGGTTGCTGGAGCCTAAATAACTGAAAGTGGCCTTCTCCAGTGGTGTTTGATACGATGCCTTATTCCGTGCTGTGGGATCTCTCTCCTCTGTCAGGGTGCTTTGGCCTAAATAACAGAAAGTGTCCTTCTCCGGTGGGGGGTGAAATTATGCCTTATTCCTTGCTGTGGGACCTCTCTCCTCTGTCTGGGTGCTGGGGCCTAAATAACTGAAAGTGGCCTTCTCCAGTGGTGGGTGATATGACGCATTATTCTCTGCTGTGGGACCTCTCTCCTCTGTCTGGGTCCTGGGGCCTAAATTACTGAAAGTGGCCTATTCTAGTGGTGGGTGATATGATGCCTTATTCCATGCTGTGGGACCTCTCTCCTCTGTCTCGGTGCTGGGGTCTAAATAACTGAATGGGGCCTTCTCCAGTGGTGGGTGATATGACGCCTTATTCCTTGCTGTGGGACCTCTCTCCTCTGTCTGGGTGCTGGTGCCTAAATAACTGAAAGTGGCCTTCTCCATTGGTGGGTGATATGACTCCTTATTCCTTGCTGTGGGACTTCTCTCCTCTGTGTGGGTGCTGGGGCCTAAATAACTGAAAGTGGCCTTCTCCAGTGGTGGGTGATATGACGCCTTATTCCATGCTGTGGGACATCTCTCCTCTGTCTCGGTGCTGGGGTCTAAATAACTGAAAGTGGCCTTCTCCAGTGGTGGGTGACATGACGCATGATTCTCTGCTGTGGGACCTCTCTCCTCTTTCTGGTGGTGGGGCCTAAATAACTGAAAGTGGCCTTCTCCAGTGGTGAGTGATATGGCGCATTATTCACTGCTGTGGGACCTCTCTCCTCTGTCTGGTTGCTTTGGCCTAAATAACTGAAAGTGGCCTTCTCCAGTTGTGCGTGATATGATGCCTTTTTCCTTGCTGTGGGACCTCTCTCCTCTGTCTGGGTGCTGGGGCGTAAATAACTGAAAGTAGCCTTCTCCAGTGGTGGGTGGTATGACGCCTTATTCCTTGCTGTGGGACCTCTCTCCTCTGTCTGGGTGCTGTGGTTTGAATAATAAAAGTGGCCTTCTCCAGTGGTGGGTGATATGACGTATGATTCTCTGCTGTGGGACCTCTCTATTCTGTCTGGGTGCTGGGGCCTAAATTACTGGAACTGGCCTTCTCCAGTTGTGGGTGATATGACACCTTATTCCATGCTGTGGGACCTCTCTCCTCTGTCTCGGTGCTGGGGTCTAAATAACTGAAAGTGGCCTTCTCCAGTGGTGGGTGATATGACGCCTTATTCCTTGCTGTGGGACCTCTCTCCTCTGTCTGGGTGCTGGGACCTAAATAACTGAAAGTGGCCTTCTCCAGTTGTTGGTGATAATATGCCTTTTTCTTTGCTATGGGACCTCTCTCCTCTGTCTGGGTGCTGGGGCCTAAATAACTGAAAGAGGCCTTCTCCAGTTGTTGGTGATATGATGCCTTATTCCTTGTTGTGGGACCTATCTCCTCTGTCAGGGTGCTGGGGTCTAAATAACTGAATGTGGCCATCTCCAGTGGTGGGTGATATGACGCCTTATTCCTTGCTGTGGGACCTCTCTCCTCTGTCTGGGTGCTGGGGCCTAAATAACTGAAAGTGGCCATCTCCACTGGTGGGTGATATGACGCATGATTCTCTGCTGTGGGACCTCTCTCCTCTGTCTGGGTGCAGGGGCCTTAATTACTGAAAGTGGCCTTCTCCATTTTGGGTGATATGACGCCTTATTCCTTGCTGTGGGACCTCTCTCCTCTGTCTGGGTGCTCGGGGACCTCTCTCCTCTGTCTGGGTGCTGGGGCTTAATAAATGAAAGTGGCCTTCTCCAGTGTTGGGTGATATGACACATGATTCTCTGCTGTGGGACCTCTCTATTCTGTCTGGGTGCTGGGGCCTAAATAACTGAAAGTGGCCTTCTCCAGTGGTGGGTGATATGACGCCTTATTCCTTGCTGTTGGACCTATCTCCTCTATCTGGGTGCTGGGACCTAAATAACTGAAAGTGGCCTTCTCCAGTGGAGGGTGATATGACACATGATTCTCTGCTGTGGGACCTCTCTCCTCTGTCTGGGTGCTTTGGCCTAAATAACTGAAAGTAGCCTTCTCCAGTGGTGGGTGTTATGACGCATGATTCTCTGCTGTGGGACCTCTCTCCTCTGTCTGAGTGTTGAGGCCTAAAAGCTGAAAGTGACCTTCTCCAGTGGTGGGTGATATGATCCATGATTCTCTGCTGTGGGACCTCTCTCCTCTGTGTGGGTGCTGGGGCCTAAATAACTGAAATTGGCATTCTCCAGTGGTGGGTGATATGACGTCTTATTCCTTGCTGTGGGACCTCTCTCCTCTGTCTGGGTGCTGGGGGACCTCTCTCCTCTGTCTGGGTGCTGGGGCTTAATAAATGAAAGTGGCCTTCTCCAGTGTTGGGTGATATGACACATGATTCTCTGCTGTGGGACCTCTCTATTCTGTCTGGGTGCTGGGGCCTAAATAACTGAAAGTGGCCTTCTCCAGTGGTGGGTGATATGACGCATGATTCTCTGCTGTGGGACCTCTCTCCTCTATCTGGGTGCTGGGGCCTAAATAACTGAAAGTAGCCTTCTCCAGTGGTGGGTGATATGACGTGTTATTCCTTGATGTGAGACCGCTCTCCTCTATCTTTTGCTTGGGCCTAAATAACTGAAAGTGACCTTGTCCAGTGGAGTATGATATGACGCCTTATTCCTTGCTGTGGGACCTCTCTCCTCTGTCTGGTTGCTGGAGCCTAAATAACTGAAAGTGGCCTTCTCCAGTGGTGTTTGATACGATGCCTTATTCCTTGCTGTGGGACCTCTCTCCTCTGTCTGGGTGCTTTGGCCTAAATAACTGAATGTGGCCTTCTCCAGTGGTGGGTGATATGATGCCTTATTCCTTTCTGTCGGACCTCTCTCCTCTGCCTGGGTGCTGGGGCCTAAATAACTGAAATTGGCATTCTCCAGTGGTGGGTGATATGACGCCTTATTCCTTGCTGTGGGACCTCTCTCCTCTGTCTTGGTGCTGGGGCCTAAATAACTGAAAGTGGCCTTCTCCAGTTGTGCGTGATATGATGCCTTTTTCCTTGCTGTGGGACCTCTCTCCTCTGTCTGGGTGCTGGGGCGTAAATAACTGAAAGTAGCCTTCTCCAGTGGTGGGTGGTATGACGCCTTATTCCTTGCTGTGGGACCTCTCTCCTCTGTCTGGGTGCTGTGGTTTAAATAAAAAAAGTGGCCTTCTCCAGTGGTTGGTGATATGACGCATGATTCTCTGCTGTGGGACCTCTCTCCTCTGTCTGGGTGCTGGTGCCTAAATTACTGGAACTGGCCTTCTCCAGTTGTGGGTGATATGACGCCTTATTCCATGCTGTGGGACCTCTCTCCTCTGTCTCGGTGCTGGGGTCTAAATAACTGAAAGTGGCCTTCTCCAGTGGTGGGTGATATGATGCCTTATTCCTTGCTGTGGGACCTCTCTCCTCTGTCTGGGTGCTGGGACCTAAATAACTGAAAGTGGCCTTCTCCAGTTGTTGGTGATAATATGCCTTTTTCCTTGCTATGGGACCTCTCTCCTCTGTCTGGGTGCTGGGGCCTAAATAACTGAAAGAGGCCTTCTCCAGTTGTTGGTGATATGATGCCTTATTCCTTGTTGTGGGACCTATCTCCTCTGTCAGGGTGCTGGGGTCTAAATAACTGAAAGTGGCCATCTCCAGTGGTGGGTGATATGACGCCTTATTCCTTGCTGTGGGACCCTCTCCTCTGTCTGGGTGCTGGGGCCTAAATAACTGAAAGTGGCCTTCTCCACTGGTGGGTGATATGACGCATGATTCTCTGCTGTGGGACCTCTCTCCTCTGTCTGGGTGCAGGGGCCTTAATTACTGAAAGTGGCCTTCTCCATTTTGGGTGATATGACGCCTTATTCCTTGCGGTGGGACCTCTCCCTCTGTCTGGGTGCTGGGGACCTCTCTCCTCTGTCTGGGTGCTGGGGCTTAATAAATGAAAGTGGCCTTCTCCAGTGTTGGGTGATATGACACATGATTCTCTGCTGTGGGACCTCTCTATTCTGTCTGGGTGCTGGGGCCTAAATAACTGAAAGTGGCCTTCTCCAGTGGTGGGTGATATGACGCATGATTCTCTGCTATGGGACCTCTCTCCTCTGTCTGGGTGCTGGGGCCTAAATAACTGAAAGTGGCCTTCTCCAGTGGTGGGTGATATGACGTGTTATTCCTTGATGTGAGACCACTCTCCTCTATCTTGGTGCTTGGGCCTAAATAACTGAAAGTGACCTTCTCCAGTGGAGTATGATATGACGCCTTATTCCTTGCTGTGGGACCTCTCTCCTCTGTCTGGTTGCTGGAGCCTAAATAACTGAAAGTGGCCTTCTCCAGTGGTGTTTGATACGATGCATTATTCCTTGCTGTGAGATCTCTCTCCTCTGTCAGGGTGCTTTGGCCTAAATAACTAAAAAGTGTCCTTCACCAGTGGGGGGTGATATTATGCCTTATTCCTTGCTGTGGGACCTCTCTCCTGTGTCTGGGTGCTGTGGCCTTAATAACTGAAAGTGGCCTTCTCCAGTGGTGGGTGATATGAAGCATTATTCTCTGCTGTGGGACCTCTCTCCTCTGTCTGGGTGCTGGGGCCTAAATTACTGAAAGTGGCCTTCTCTAGTGGTGGGTGATATGACGTCTTATTCCTTGCTGTGGGACCTCTCTCCTCTGTCTGGGTGCAGGGGCCTAAATTACTGAAAGTGGCCTTCTCCATTTTGGGTGATATGACGCCTTATTCTTTGCTGTGGGACCTCTCTCCTCTGTCTGGGTGCTGGGGGACCTCTCTCCTCTGTCTGGGTGCTGGGGCTTAATAAATGAAAGTGGCCTTCTCCAGTGTTGGGTGATATCACACATGATTCTCTGCTGTCGGACCTCTCTATTCTGTCTGGGTGCTGGGGCCTAAATAACTTAAAGTGGCCTTCTCCAGTGGTGGGTGATATGACGCATGATTCTCTGCTGTGGGACCTCTCTCTTCTGTCTGGGTGCTGGGGCCTAAATAACTGAAAGTAGCCTTCTCCAGTGGTGGATGATATGACGCCTTATTCCTTGCTGTGTGACCTCTCTCCTCTCTGGGTGCTGGGGCCTAAATAACTGAAAGTGGCCTTCTAGAGATGTGGGTGACATGATGCCTTTTTCCTTGTTGTGGGACCTCTCTCCTCTGTCTGGGTGCTGGGGCCTAAATAACTGTAAGTGGCCTTCTCCAGTGTTGGGTGATATGACGCCTTA
Organism: Bufotes viridis; assembly: GCA_033119425.1. Lineage (NCBI taxonomy): Eukaryota > Metazoa > Chordata > Amphibia > Anura > Bufonidae > Bufotes > Bufotes viridis. The sequence continues at coordinate 59,511 of JAKVIS010000345.1, forward strand.
TTCCTTGCTGTGGGACCTCTCTCCTCTCTTTCTGGGTGCTGGGACCTAAATTATTGAAAGTGGCCTTCTCCAGTGGTGGGTGATATGACGCCTTATTCCATGCTGTGGGACCTCTCTCCTCTGTCTCGGTGCTGGGGTCTAAAAAATTGAAAGTGGCCTTCTCCAGTTGTGGGTGATATGACGCCTTATTCCATGCTGTGGGACCTTTCTCCTCTGTCTGGTTGCTGGGGCCTAAATAACTGAAAGAGGCCTTCTCCAGTGGTGGGTGATATGATGCCTTATTCCTTGCTGTGGGACCTCTCTCCTCTGTCTGGGTGCTGGGGCCTAAATAACTGAAAGTGGCCTTCTCCAGTGGTGGGTTATATGACGCATGATTCTCTGCTCTGTAACCTCTCTCCTCTGTCTGGGTTCTGGGGCCTAAATAACTGAAAGTGGCATTCTCCAGTGGTGGGTTATATGACGCCTTATTCCATTCTGTGGGACCTCTCTCCTCTGTCTCGGTGCTGGGCTCTATATAACTGAAAGTGGTCTTCTCCAGTTGTGGGTGATATGACGCCTTATTCCTTGCTGTGGGACCTCTCTCATCTGTGTGGGTGCTGGGGCCTAAATAACTGAAAGTGGCCTTCTCCAGTTGTGGGTGATATGATGCCTTTTTCCTTGCTGTGGGAACTCTCTCCTCTATCTGGATGCAGGGGCCTAAATAACTGAAAGTGGCCTTCTCCAGTGGTGGGTGATATGACACCTTATTCCTTGCTGTTGGACCTCTCTCCTCTGTCTGGGTTCTGGGGCCTAAATAACTGAAAGTGGCCTTCTCCAGTGGTGGGTGATATTACGCCTTATTCCTTGCTGTGGGACCTCACTTCTCTGTCTGGGTGCTGTGGTTTAATTAATAAAAGTGGCTTTCTCCAGTGGTGGGTGATATGACGCATGATTCTCTGCTGTGGGACCTCTCTCCTCTGTCTGGGTGCTGGGGCCTAAATAACTGAAAGTGGCCTTCTCCAGTGGTGGGTGATATGATGCATGATTCTCTGCTGTTCGACCTCTCTCCTCTTTCTGGGTGCTGGGGTCTAAATAACTAAAAGTGGCCTTCTCCAGTGGTGGGTGATATGACGCATGATTCTCTGCTGTGGGACCTCTCTCCTCTGTCAGTGTGCTGGGGACTAAATAACTGAAAGTGGCGTTCTCCAGTGGTGGGTGATATGACGCATGATTCTCTGCTGTGGGACCTCTCTCCTCTGTCTGGGTGCTTTGGCCTAAAAAACTGAAAGTGGCCTTCTCCAGTGGTGGCTGAGATGACGCCTTATTCCTTGATGTGGGACCTCTCTCCTCTTTCTGGCTGCTTGGGTCTAAATAACTGAAAGTGGCCATCTCCAATGGTGGGTGATATGACGCCTTATTCGTTGCTGTGGGGCCTCTCTCATCTGTCTGGGTGCTGGTGACTAAATTACTGAAAGTGGCCTTCTCCAGTGGTTGGTGATATGACGCCTTATTCCTTGCTGTCGGACTTCTCTCCTCTGTCTGGGTGCTGGGGCCTAAATAACTGAAAGTGGCCTTCTCTATTGGAGGGTGATATGACGCCTTATTTCTTGGTGTGGGACCTCTCTCCTTTTCTGGCTGCTGGGGTCTAAATAAATGAAAGTTGCCATCTCCAGTGGTGGGTGATATGACGCCTTATTCCTTGCTGTTGGGCCTCTCTCATCTGTCTGGGTGCTCTTGCCTAAATAACTGAAAGTGGCCTTCTCCAGTGGTGGGTGATATGACGCTTTATTACTTGCTGTCGGACCTCTCTCCTCTGTCTGGGTGCTGGGGCCTAAATAACTGAAAGTGGCCTTCTTTATTGGAGGGTGATATGACGCCTTATTTCTTGGTGTGGGACCTCTCTTCTCTGTCTGGGTGCTGGCGCCAAAATAACTGAAAGTGGCCTTCTCCAGTAGTGTTTGATATGACGCGTTATTCCTTGCTGTGGGACCTCTCACCTCTGTCTGGGTGCTGGGGCCTAAATAAATGAAAGTGGCCTTCTCCAGTTGTGGGTGATATGACGCCTTTTTCCTTGCTGTGGGTCCTCTATCCTCGGTCTGCGTTCTGGGGCTTAATAACTGAAAGTTGCCTTCTCCAGTGGTGGGTGATATGACGCATGATTCACTGCTGTGGGACCTCTCTCCTCTGTCTGGGTGCTGAGGCCTAAATAACTGAAAGTGGCATTCTCCAGTGGTGGGTGATATGATGCCTTATTCCTTTTTGTGGGACCTCTCTCCTCTGTCTGGGTGCTGGGGCCTAAATAACTGAAAGTGGCCTTCTCCAGTTGTGGGTGATATGAAGCATTATTCTCTGCTGTGGGACCTCTCTCCTCTGTCAGGGAGCTGGGGTCAAAATAATCGAAATTGACCTTCTCCAGTGGTGGGTGATATGACGCCTTATTCCTTGCTGTGTGACCTCTCTCCTCTGTCTGGCTGCTGGGGCCTAAATAACTGAAATTGTCCATCTCTAGTGGTGGGTGATATTACGCCTTATTCCTTGCTGTGGGACCTCTCTTCTCTGTCTGGGTGCTGGGGCCTAAATAACTAAAAGTGGCCTTCTCCAGTGGTGGGTGATATGACGCATGATTCTCTGCTGTGGGACCTCTCTCCTCTGTCTGGGTGCAGGGGCCTAAATAACTGAAAGTGGCATTCTCCAGTGGTGGGTGAAATGACGCCTTTTTCCTTGCTGTGGTACCTCTCTCCTCTGTCTGGGTGCTGGGGCCTAAATAACTGAAAGTGGCCTTCTCCAGTGGTGGGTGATATGACGTCTTATTTCTTGCTGTGGAACCTCTCTCCTCTGTCTGGCTGCTGGAGTCTAAATAACTGAAAGTTGCCATCTCCAGTGGTGGGTGATATGACGCCTTATTCCTTGCTGTTGGGCCTCTCTCATCTGTCTGGGTGCTGGTGCCTAAATAACTGAAAGTGGCCTTCTCCAGTGGTGGGTGATATGACGCCTTATTACTTGCTGTCGAACTTTTCTCCTCTGTCTGGGTGCTTTGGCTTAAATAACTGAAAGTGGCCTTCTCTATTGGAGGTTGATATGACGCCTTATTTCTTGGTGTGGGACCTCTCTTCTCTGTCTGTGGGCTGGCGCCTAAATAACTGAAAGTGGCCGTCTCCAGTAGTGTGTGATATGACGCGTTATTCCTTGCTGTGGGACCTTTCACCTCTTTCTGGGTGCTGTGGCCTAAATAAATGAAAGTGGCCTTCTCCAGTTGTGGGTGATATGACGCCTTATTCCTTGCTGTGGGTCCTCTATCCTCTGTCTGGGTTCTGGGGCTTAATAACTAAAAGTGGCCTTCTCCAGTGGTGGGTGATATGACGCATGATTCTCTGCTGAGGGACCTCTCTACTCTGTCTGGGTGCTGAGGCCTAAATAACTGAATGTGGCCTTCTCCAGTGGTTGGTGATATGACGCCTTATTCCTTGCTGTGGGACCTCCCTCCTCTGTCTGGGTGCTTGGGCCAAAGTAACTGAAGGTGGACTTCTCTATTGGAGGTTGATATGACGCCTTATTCCTTGGTGTGGGACCTCTCTCCTCTTTTTTGGTGCTGGGGCCTAAATAAATGAAAGTGGCCTTCTCCAGTTGTGGGTGATATGACGCCTTATTCCTTGCTGTGGGACCTCTCTCCTCTGTCTGGGTGCTGGGGCCTAAATAACTGAAAGTGGCCTTCTCCAGTGGTGGGTGATATGGCGCATTATTCCCTGCTGTGGGACCTCTCTCCTCTGTCTTGGTGCTTTGTCCTAAATTACTGAAAGTGGCCTTTTCCAGTGGTGGGTGATATGACGCCTTATTCCTTGCTGTTGGACCTCTCTCATCTGTCTGGGTGCTGGTGCCTAAATAACTGAAAGTGGCCTTCTCCAGTGGTGGGTGATATGACGCTTTATTACATGCTGTCGGACCTCTCTCCTCTGTCTGGGTGCTGGGGCCTAAATAACTGAAAGTGGCCTTCTTTATTGGAGGGTGATATGAAGCCTTATTTCTTGGTGTGGGACCTCTCTTCTCTGTCTGGGTGCTGGCGCCTAAATAACTGAAAGTGGCCTTCTCCAGTAGTGTGGGATATGACGCGTTATTCCTTGCTGTGGGACCTCTCACCTCTGTCTGGGTGCTGGGGCCTAAATAAATGAAAGTGGCCTTCTCCAGTTGTGGGTGATATGACGCCTTTTTCCTTGCTGTGGGTCCTCTATCCTCTGTCTGGGTTCTGGGGCTTAATAACTGAAAGTGGCCTTCTCCAGTGGTGGGTGATATGACGCATGATTCTCTGCTGTGGGACCTCTCTACTCTGTCTGGGGGCTGAGGCCTAAATAACTGAACGTGGCATTCTCCAGTGGTGGGTGATATGATGCCTTATTCCTTTTTGTGGGACCTCTCTCCTCTGTCTTGGTGCTGGGGCCTAAATAACTGAAAGGGGCCTTCTCCAGTTGTGGGTGATATGACGCATTATTCTCTGTTGTGGGACCTCTCTCCTCTGTCCGGGTGCTGGGGTCTAAATAACCGAAAGTGACCTTCTCCAGTGGTGGGTGATATGACGCCTTATTCCTTGCTGTGGGACCTCTCTCCTCTGTCTGGCTGCTGGGGCCTAAATAACTGAAATTGTCCATCTCCAGTGGTGGGTGATATGACGCATGATTCTCTGCTGTGGGACCTCTCGCCTCTGTCTGGGTGCTGGGGCCTAAATAACTGAAAGTAGCCTTCTCCAGTGGTGGGTGATATGACGTGTTATTCCTTGATGTGAGACCGCTCTCCTCTATCTTGGTGCTTGGGCCTAAATAACTGAAAGTGACCTTCTCCAGTGGAGTATGATATGACGCCTTATTCCTTGCTGTAAGACCTCTCTCCTCTCTGGGTGCTGGGGCCTAAATAACTGAAAGTGGCCTTCTAGAGATGTGGGTGACATGATGCCTTTTTCCTTGTTGTGGGACCTCTCTCCTCTGTCTGGGTGCTGGGGCCTAAATAACTGTAAGTGGCCTTCTCCAGTGGTGGGTGATATGACGCCTTATTCCTTGCTGTGGAACCTCTCTCCTCTCTTTCTGGGTGCTGGGACCTAAATTATTGAAAGTGGCCTTCTCCAGTGGTGGGTGATATGACGCCTTATTCCATGCTGTGGGACCTCTCTCCTCTGTCTCGGTGCTGGGGTCTAAAAAATTGAAAGTGGCCTTCTCCAGTGGTGGGTGATATGACGCCTTATTCCATGCTGTGGGACCTTTCTCCTCTGTCTGGTTGCTGGGGCCTAAATAACTGAAAGAGGCCTTCTCCAGTGGTGGGTGATATGATGCCTTATTCCTTGCTGTGGGACCTCTCTCCTCTGTCTGGGTGCTGGGGCCTAAATAACTGAAAGTGGCCTTCTCCAGTGGTGGGTGATATGACGCATGATTCTCTGCTCTGTAACCTCTCTCCTCTGTCTGGGTTCTGGGGCCTAAATAACTGAAAGTGGCCTTCTCCAGTGGTGGGTGATATGACGCCTTATTCCATTCTGTGGGACCTCTCTCCTCTGTCTCGGGGCTGGGCTCTAAATAACTGAAAGTGGTCTTCTCCAGTTGTGGGTGATATGACGCCTTATTCCTTGCTGTGGGACCTCTCTCATCTGTGTGGGTGCTGGGGCCTAAATAACTGAAAGTGGCCTTCTCCAGTTGTGGGTGATATGATGCCTTTTTCCTTGCTGTGGGACCTCTCTCCTCTATCTGGATGCAGGGGCCTAAATAACTGAAAGTGGCCTTCTCCAGTGGTGGGTGATATGACGCCTTATTCCTTGCTGTTGGACCTCTCTCCTCTGTCTGGGTTCTGGGGCCTAAATAACTGAAAGTGGCCTTCTCCAGTGGTGGGTGATATGACGCCTTATTCCTTGCTGTGGGACCTCACTTCTCTGTCTGGGTGCTGTGGTTTATTTAATAAAAGTGGCTTTCTCCAGTGGTGGGTGATATGACGCATGATTCTCTGCTGTGGGACCTCTCTCCTCTGTCTGGGTGCTGGGGCCTAAATAACTGAAAGTGGCCTTCTCCAGTGGTGGGTGATATGATGCATGATTCTCTGCTGTTCGACCTCTCTCCTCTGTCTGGTTGCTGGGGTCTAAATAACTAAAAGTGGCCTTCTCCAGTGGTGGGTGATATGACGCATGATTCTCTGCAGAGGGACCTCTCTCCTCTGTCAGTGTGCTGGGGACTAAATAACTGAAAGTGGCGTTCTCCAGTGGTGGGTGATATGACGCATGATTCTCTGCTGTGGGACCTCTCTCCTCTGTCTGGGTGCTTTGGCCTAAATAACTGAAAGTGGCCTTCTCCAATGGTGGGTGAGATGACGCCTTATTCCTTGATGTGGGACCTCTCTCCTCTTTCTGGCTGCTTGGGTCTAAATAACTGAAAGTGGCCATCTCCAGTGGTGGGTGATATGACGCCTTATTCGTTGCTGTGGGGCCTCTCTCATCTGTCTGGGTGCTGGTGGCTAAATTACTGAAAGTGGCCTTCTCCAGTGGTTGGTGATATGACGGCTTATTACTTGCTGTCGGACCTCTCTCCTCTGTCTGGGTGCTGGGGCCTAAATAACTGAAAGTGGCCTTCTCTATTGGAGGGTGATATGACGCCTTATTTCTTGGTGTGGGACCTCTCTCCTTTTCTGGCTGCTGGGGTCTAAATAACTGAAAGTTGCCATCTCCAGTGGTGGGTGATATGACGCATGATTCTCTGCTGTGGGACCTCTCTCCTCTGTCTGGGTGCTGGGGCCTAATTAACTGAAAGTGGCCTTTTCCAATGGTGGGTGAAATTACGCCTTATTCCATGCTGTGGGACCTCTCTCCTCTGTCTGGTTGCTGGGGCCTAAATAACTGAAAGTGGCCTTCTCCAGTGGTGGGTTATATGACGCCTTATTCCTTGCTGTGGGACCTCTCTCCTCTGTCTGGGTGCTGGGGCCTAAATAACTGAAAGTGGCCTTCTCCAGTTGTGGGTGATATGATGCCTTATTCCTTGCTGTGGGACAACTCTCCTCTGTCTGGGTGCTGGGGACTAAATAACTGAAACTGGCCTTCTCCAGTGGTGGTTGATATGACGTCTTATTCCTTGATGTGGGACCTCTCTCCTCTTTCTGGCTGCTGGGGTCTAAATAACTGAAAGTTGCCATCTCCAGTGGTGGGTGATATGACGCCTTATTCCTTGCTGTTGGACCTCTCTCATCTGTCTGGGTGCTGGTGCCTAAATAACTGAAAGTGGCCTTCTCCAGTGGTGGGTGATATGACGCTTTATTACATGCTGTCGGACCTCTCTCCTCTGTCTGGGTGCTGGGGCCTAAATAACTGAAAGTGGCCTTCTTTATTGGAGGGTGATATGACGCCTTATTTCTTGGTGTGGGACCTCTCTTCTCTGTCTGGGTGCTGGCGCCTAAATAACTGAAAGTGGCCTTCTCCAGTAGTGTGTGATATGACGCGTTATTCCTTGCTGTGGGACCTCTCACCTCTGTCTGGGTGCTGGGGCCATTAATAAATGAAAGTGGCCTTCTCCAGTTGTGGGTGATATGACGCCTTTTTCCTTGCTGTGGGTCCTCTATCCTCTGTCTGGGTTCTGGGGCTTAATAACTGAAAGTGGCCTTCTCCAGTGGTGGGTGATATGACGCATGATTCTCTGCTGTGGGACCTCTCTACTCTGTCTGGGTGCTGAGGCCTAAATAACTGAAAGCGGCATTCTCCAGTGGTGGGTGATATGATGCCTTATTCCTTTTTGTGGGACCTCTCTCCTCTGTCTGGGTGCTGGCGCCTAAATAACTGAAAGTGGCCTTCTCCAGTGGTGGGTGATATGGCGCATTATTCCCTGCTGTGGGACCTCTCTCCTCTGTCTGGGTGCTGGGGTCTAAATAAATGAAAGTGGCCTTCTCCAGTGGTGGGTGATATGACGCCTTATTCCTTGCTGTGCGACCTCTCTCCTCTGTCTTTTTGCTGGGGCCTAAAAAACTGAATGTGGCCTTCTCCAGTGGTGGGTGATATGACGCCTTATTCCTTGATGAGGGACCTCTCTCCTCTGTCTGGGTGCTGGGGCATAAATAACTGAAATTGGCATTCTCCAGTGGTGGGTGATATGACGCCTTATTCCTTGCTGTGTGACCTCTCTCCTCTGTCTTGGTGCTGGGGCCTAAATAACTGAAAGTGGCCTTCTCCAGTTGTGCGTGATATGATGCCTTTTTCCTTGCTGTGGGACCTCTCTCCTCTGTCTGGGTGCTGGGGCCTAAATAACTGAAAGTAGCCTTCTCCAGTGGTGGGTGGTATGACACCTTATTCCTTGCTGTGGGACCTCTCTCCTCTGTCTGTGTGCTGTGGTTTAATTAATAAAAGTGGACTTCTCCAGTGGTGGGTGATATGACGCATGATTCTCTGCTGTGGGACCTCTCTCCTCTGTCTGGGTGCTGGGGCCTAATTAACTGAAAGTGGCCTTTTCCAATGGTGGGTGATATTACGCCTTATTCCATGCTGTGGGACCTCTCTCCTCTGTCTGGTTGCTGGGGCCTAAATAACTGAAAGTGGCCTTCTCCAGTGGTGGGTTATTTGACGCCTTATTCCTTGCTGTGGGACCTCTCTCCTCTGTCTGGTTGCTGGGGCCTAAATAACTGAAAGTGGACTTCTCCAGTTGTGGGTGATATGATGCCTTATTCCTTGCTGTGGGACATCTCTCCTCTATCTGGCTGCTGGGGCCTAAATAACTGAAATTGTCCATCTCCAGTGGTGGGTGATATTACGCCTTATTCCTTGCTGTGGGACCTCTCTTCTCTGTCTCGGTGCTGGGGCCTAAATAACTAAAAGTGGCCTTCTCCAGTGGTGGGTGATATGACGCATGATTCTCTGCTGTGGGACCTCTCTCCTCTGTCTGGGTGCTGGGGCTTAAATAACTGAAAGTGGCCTTCTCCAGTGGTGGGTGATATGACGCCTTATTCCTTGCTGTGGGACCTCTCTCCTCTGTCTGGGTGCTGTGGTTTAATTAATAAAAGTGGCCTTTTCCAGTGGTGGGTGATATGACGCATGATTCTCTGCTGTGGGACCTCTCTCCTCTGTCTGAGTGCTGGGGCCTAAATAACTGAAAGTGGCCTTCTACATTGGTGGGTGATATGATTCCTTATTCCTTGCTGTGGGAATTCTCTCCTCTGTGTGGGTGCTGGGGCCTAAATAACTGAAAGTGGCCTTCTCCAGTGGTGGGTGATATGACGCCTTATTCCTTGCTGTGTGACCTCACTTCTCTGTCTCGGTGCTGGGGCCTAAATAACTAAAAGTGGCCTTCTCCAGTGGTGGGTGATATGACGCATGATTCTCTGCTGTGGGACCTCTCTCCTCTGTCTTGCTGCTGGGGCCTAAATAACTGAAATTGTCCATCTCCAGTGGTGGGTGATATTACGCCTTATTCCTTGCTGTGGGACCTCTCTTCTCTGTCTCGGTGCTGGGGCCTAAGTAACTAAAAGTGGCCTTCTCCAGTGGTGGGTGATATGACGCATGATTCTCTGCTGTGGGACCTCTCTCCTCTGTATGGGTGCTAGGGCCTAAATAACTGAAAGTGGCATTCTCCAGTGGTGGGTGAAATGACGCCTTTTTCCTTGCTGTGGTACCTCTCTCCTCTGTCTGGGTGCTGGGGCTTAAATAACTGAAAGTGGCCTTCTCCAGTGGTGGGTGATATGACGCCTTATTCCTTGCTGTGGGACCTCTCTCCTCTGTCTGGGTGCTGTGGTTTACTTAATAAAAGTGGCCTTTTAAAGTGGTGGGTGATATGACGCATGATTCTCTGCTGTGGGATCTCTCTCCTCTGTCTGGGTGCTGGGGCCTAAATCACTGAAAGTGGCCTTTTCCAGTGGTGGGTGATATGACGCCTTATTCCATGCAGTGGGACCTCTCCTCTGTCTCGGTGCTGGGGTCTAAATAACTGAAAGTGGACTTCTCCAGTTGTGGGTGACATGACGCATGATTCTCTGCTGTGGGACCTCTCTCCTCTGTCTGGTGGTGGGGCCTAAATAACTGAATGTGGCCTTCTCCAGTGGTGAGTGATATGGCGCATTATTCCCTGCTGTGGGACCTCTCTCCTCTGTCTGGGTGCTTTGGCCTAAATAACTGAATGTGGCCTTCTCCAGTTGTGGGTGATATGACGCCTTATTCCTTGCTGTGGGACCTCTCTCCTCTGTCTGGGTGCTGGGGCCTAAATAACTGAAATTGGCATTCTCCAGTGGTGAGTGATATGACGCCTTATTCCTTGCTGTGGGACCTCTCTCCTCTGTATTGGTGCTGGGGCCTAAATATCTGAAAGTGGCCTTCTCCAGTTGTGCGTGATATGATGCCTTTTTCCTTGCTGTGGGACCTCTCTCCTCTGTCTGGGTGCTGGGGCGTAAAAACTGAAAGTAGCCTTCTCCAGTGGTGGGTGGTATGACCCCTTATTCCTTGCTGTGGGACCTCTCTCTCTGTCTGGGTGCTGTGGTTTAAATAATAAAAGTGGCCTTCTCCAGTGGTGGGTGATATGACGCATGATTCTCTGCTGTGGGACCTCTCTCCTCTGTCTGGGTGCTGGGGCCTAAATTACTGGAACTGGCCTTCTCCAGTTGTGGGTGATATGACGCCTTATTCCTTGCTGTGGGACCTCACTCCTCTGTCTGGGTGCTGTGGTTTAATTAATAAAAGTGGCCTTTTAAAGTGGTGGGTGATATGACGCATGATTCTCTGCTGTGGGACCTCTCTCCTCTGTCTGGGTGCTGGAGCCTAAATAACTGAAAGTGGCCTTCTCCAGTGGTGGGTGAAATGACGCATGATTCTCTGCTGTGGAACCTCTCTCCTCTGTCAGGGTGCTGGGGCCTAAATAACTGAAAGTGGCCTTCTCCAGTGGTGGGTGATATGACGCCTTATTCCATACTGTGGGACCTCTCACCTCTGTCTCGGTGCTGGGGTCTAAATTACTGAAAGTGGCCTTCTCCAGTGGTTAGTGATATGGCGCATTCATTATTCCCTGCTGTGGGACCTCTCTCCTCTGTCTGGGTGCTTTGGCCTAAATAACTGAATGTGGCCTTCTCCAGTGGTGGGTAATATGACGCCTTATTCCTTGCTGTGGGACATCTCTCCTCTGTCTGGGTGCTGGGGCCTAAATAACTGAAATTGGCCTTCTCCAGTGGTGAGTGATATGGCGCATTATTCCCTGCTGTGGGACCTCTCTCCTCTGTTTGGGTGCTGGGGTCTAAATAAATGAAAGTGGCCTTCTCCAGTGGTGGGTGATATGACGCCTTATTCCTTGCTGTGCGACCTCTCTCCTCTGTCTTTTGCTGGGGCCTAAATAACTGAATGTGGCCTTCTCCAGTGGTGGGTGATATGACGCCTTATTCCTTGATGAGGGACCTCTCTCCTCTGTCTGGGTGCTGGGGCATAAATAACTGAAATTGGCATTCTCCAGTGGTGGGTGATATGACGCCTTATTCCTTGCTGTGTGACCTCTCTCCTCTGTCTTGGTGCTGGGGCCTAAATAACTGAAAGTGGCCTTCTCCAGTTGTGCGTGATATGATGCCTTTTTCCTTTCTGTGGGACCTCTCTCCTCTGTCTGGGTGCTGGGGCCTAAATAACTGAAAGTAGCCTTCTCCAGTGGTGGGTGGTATGACACCTTATTCCTTGCTGTGGGACCTCTCTCCTCTGTCTGTGTGCTGTGGTTTAATTAATAAAAGTGGACTTCTCCAGTGGTGGGTGATATGACGCATGATTCTCTGCTGTGGGACCTCTCTCCTCTGTCTGGGTGCTGGGGCCTAATTAACTGAAAGTGGCCTTTTCCAATGGTGGGTGATATTACGCCTTATTCCATGCTGTGGGACCTCTCTCCTCTGTCTGGGTGCCGGGGCCTAAATAACTGAAATTGGCATTCTCCAGTGGTGAGTGATATGACGCCTTATTCCTTGCTGTGGGACCTCTCTCCTCTGTCTTGGTGCTGGGGCCTAAATATCTGAAAGTGGCCTTCTCCAGTTGTGCGTGATATGATGCCTTTTTCCTTGCTGTGGGACCTCTCTCCTCTGTCTGGGTGCTGGGGCGTAAAAAACTGAAAGTAGCCTTCTCCAGTGGTGGGTGGTATGACCCCTTATTCCTTGCTGTGGGACCTCTCTCCTCTGTCTGGGTGCTGTGGTTTAAATAATAAAAGTGGCCTTCTCCAGTGGTGGGTGATATGACGCATGATTCTCTGCTGTGGGACCTCTCTCCTCTGTCTGGCTGCTGGGGCCTAAATTACTGGAACTGGCCTTCTCCAGTTGTGGGTGATATGACGCCTTATTCCTTGCTGTGGGACCTCACTCCTCTGTCTGGGTGCTGTGGTTTAATTAATAAAAGTGGCCTTTTAAAGTGGTGGGTGATATGACGCATGATTCTCTGCTGTGGGACCTCTCTCCTCTGTCTGGGTGCTGGAGCCTAAATAACTGAAAGTGGCCTTCTCCAGTGGTGGGTGAAATGACGCATGATTCTCTGCTGTGGAACCTCTCTCCTCTGTCAGGGTGCTGGGGCCTAAATAACTGAAAGTGGCCTTCTCCAGTGGTGGGTGATATGACGCCTTATTCCATACTGTGGGACCTCTCACCTCTGTCTCGGTGCTGGGGTCTAAATTACTGAAAGTGGCCTTCTCCAGTGGTTAGTGATATGGCGCATTATTCCCTGCTGTGGGACCTCTCTCCTCTGTCTGGGTGCTTTGGCCTAAATAACTGAATGTGGCCTTCTCCAGTGGTGGGTAATATGACGCCTTATTCCTTGCTGTGGGACATCTCTCCTCTGTCTGGGTGCTGGGGCCTAAATAACTGAAATTGGCCTTCTCCAGTGGTGAGTGATATGGCGCATTATTCCCTGCTGTGGGACCTCTCCTCTGTTTGGGTGCTGGGGTCTAAATAAATGAAAGTGGCCTTCTCCAGTGGTGGGTGATATGACGCCTTATTCCTTGCTGTGCGACCTCTCTCCTCTGTCTTTTGCTGGGGCCTAAAAACTGAATGTGGCCTTCTCCAGTGGTGGGTGATATGACGCCTTATTCCTTGATGAGGGACCTCTCTCCTCTGTCTGGGTGCTGGGGCATAAATAACTGAAATTGGCATTCTCCAGTGGTGGGTGATATGACGCCTTATTCCTTGCTGTGTGACCTCTCTCCTCTGTCTTGGTGCTGGGGCCTAAATAACTGAAAGTGGCCTTCTCCAGTTGTGCGTGATATGATGCCTTTTTCCTTGCTGTGGGACCTCTCTCCTCTGTCTGGGTGCTGGGGCCTAAATAACTGAAAGTAGCCTTCTCCAGTGGTGGGTGGTATGACACCTTATTCCTTGCTGTGGGACCTCTCTCCTCTGTCTGTGTGCTGTGGTTTAATTAATAAAAGTGGACTTCTCCAGTGGTGGGTGATATGACGCATGATTCTCTGCTGTGGGACCTCTCTCCTCTGTCTGGGTGCTGGGGCCTAATTAACTGAAAGTGGCCTTTTCCAATGGTGGGTGATATTACGCCTTATTCCATGCTGTGGGACCTCTCTCCTCTGTCTGGTTGCTGGGGCCTAAATAACTGAAAGTGGCCTTCTCCAGTGGTGGGTTATTTGACGCCTTATTCCTTGCTGTGGGACCTCTCTCCTCTGTCTGGTTGCTGGGGCCTAAATAACTGAAAGTGGACTTCTCCAGTTGTGGGTGATATGATGCCTTTTTCCTTGCTGTGGGACATCTCTCCTCTATCTGGCTGCTGGGGCCTAAATAACTGAAATTGTCCATCTCCAGTGGTGGTTGATATTACGCCTTATTCCTTGCTGTGGGACCTCTCTTCTCTGTCTCGGTGCTGGGGCCTAAATAACTAAAAGTGGCCTTCTCCAGTGGTGGGTGATATGACGCATGATTCTCTGCTGTGGGACCTCTCTCCTCTGTCTGGGTGCTGGGGCTTAAATAACTGAAAGTGGCCTTCTCCAGTGGTGGGTGATATGACGCCTTATTCCTTGCTGTGGGACCTCTCTCCTCTGTCTGGGTGCTGTGGTTTAATTAATAAAAGTGGCCTTTTCCAGTGGTGGGTGATATGACGCATGATTCTCTGCTGTGGGACCTCTCTCCTCTGTCTGGGTGCTGGGGCCTAAATAACTGAAAGTGGCCTTCTACATTGGTGGGTGATATGATTCCTTATTCCTTGCTGTGGGAATTCTCTCCTCTGTGTGGGTGCTGGGGCCTAAATAACTGAAAGTGGCCTTCTCCAGTGGTGGGTGATATGACGCCTTATTCCTTGCTGTTTGACCTCACTTCTCTGTCTCGGTGCTGGGGCCTAAATAACTAAAAGTGGCCTTCTCCAGTGGTGGGTGATATGACGCATGATTCTCTGCTGTGGGACCTCTCTCCTCTGTCTTGCTTCTGGGGCTTAAATAACTGAAATTGTCCATCTCCAGTGGTGGGTGATATTACGCCTTATTCCTTGCTGTGGGACCTCTCTTCTCTGTCTCGGTGCTGGGGCCTAAGTAACTAAAAGTGGCCTTCTCCAGTGGTGGGTGATATGACGCATGATTCTCTGCTGTGGGACCTCTCTCCTCTGTATGGGTGCTGGGGCCTAAATAACTGAAAGTGGCATTCTCCAGTGGTGGGTGAAATGACGCCTTTTTCCTTGCTGTGGTACCTCTCTCCTCTGTCTGGGTGCTGGGGCTTAAATAACTGAAAGTGGCCTTCTCCAGTGGTGGGTGATATGACGCCTTATTCCTTGCTGTGGGACCTCTCTCCTCTGTCTGGGTGCTGTGGTTTACTTAATAAAAGTGGCCTTTTAAAGTGGTGGGTGATATGACGCATGATTCTCTGCTGTGGGATCTCTCTCCTCTGTCTGGGTGCTGGGGCCTAAATCACTGAAAGTGGCCTTTTCCAGTGGTGGGTGATATGACGCCTTATTCCATGCTGTGGGACCTCTCTCCTCTGTCTCGGTGCTGGGGTCTAAATAACTGAAAGTGGACTTCTCCAGTTGTGGGTGACATGACGCATGATTCTCTGCTGTGGGACCTCTCTCCTCTGTCTGGTGGTGGGGCCTAAATAACTGAATGTGGCCTTCTCCAGTGGTGAGTGATATGGCGCATTATTCCCTGCTGTGGGACCTCTCTCCTCTGTCTGGGTGCTTTGGCCTAAATAACTGAATGTGGCCTTCTCCAGTTGTGGGTGATATGACGCCTTATTCCTTGCTGTGGGACCTCTCTCCTCTGTCTGGGTGCTGGGGCCTAAATAACTGAAATTGGCATTCTCCAGTGGTGAGTGATATGACGCCTTATTCCTTGCTGTGGGACCTCTCTCCTCTGTCTTGGTGCTGGGGCCTAAATATCTGAAAGTGGCCTTCTCCAGTTGTGCGTGATATGATGCCTTTTTCCTTGCTGTGGGACCTCTCTCCTCTGTCTGGGTGCTGGGGCGTAAAAACTGAAAGTAGCCTTCTCCAGTGGTGGGTGGTATGACCCTTATTCCTTGCTGTGGGACCTCTCTCTCTGTCTGGGTGCTGTGGTTTAAATAATAAAAGTGGCCTTCTCCAGTGGTGGGTGATATGACGCATGATTCTCTGCTGTGGACCTCTCTCCTCTGTCTGGGTGCTGGGGCCTAAATTACTGGAACTGGCCTTCTCCAGTTGTGGGTGATATGACGCCTTATTCCTTGCTGTGGGACCTCACTCCTCTGTCTGGGTGCTGTGGTTTAATTAATAAAGTGGCCTTTTAAAGTGGTGGGTGATATGACGCATGATTCTCTGCTGTGGGACCTCTCTCCTCTGTCTGGGTGCTGGAGCCTAAATAACTGAAAGTGGCCTTCTCCAGTGGTGGGTGAAATGACGCATGATTCTCTGCTGTGGGACCTCTCTCCTCTGTCAGGGTGCTGGGGCCTAAATAACTGAAAGTGGCCTTCTCCAGTGGTGGGTGATATGACGCCTTATTCCATACTGTGGGACCTCTCACCTCTGTCTCGGTGCTGGGGTCTAAATAACTGAAAGTGGCCTTCTCCAGTGGTTAGTGATATGGCGCATTATTCCCTGCTGTGGGACCTCTCTCCTCTGTCTGGGTGCTTTGGCCTAAATAACTGAATGTGGCCTTCTCCAGTGGTGGGTAATATGACGCCTTATTCCTTGCTGTGGGACATCTCTCCTCTGTCTGGGTGCTGGGGCCTAAATAACTGAAATTGGCCTTCTCCAGTGGTGAGTGATATGGCGCATTATTCCCTGCTGTGGGACCTCTCTCCTCTGTTTGGGTGCTTTGGCCTAAATAACTGAATGTGGCCTTCTCCAGTGGTGGGTGATATGAGGCCTTATTCCTTGCTGTGGGACCTCTCTCCTCTGTCTGGATGCTGAGGCCTAAAAACTGAAAGTGGCCTTCTCCAGTTGTGCGTGATATGATGCCTTTTTCCTTGCTGTGGGACCTCTCTCCTCTGTCTGGGTGCTGGGGCATAAATAACTGAAAGTAGCCTTCTCCAGTGGTGGGTGGTATGACGCCTTATTCCTTGCTGTGGGACCTCTCTCCTCTGTCTGGGTGCTGTGGTTTAAATAATAAAAGTGGCCTTCTCCAGTGGTGGGTGATATGACGCATGATTCTCTGCTGTGGGACCTCTCTCCGCTGTCTGGGTGCTGGCGCCTAAATTACTGAAACTGGCCTTCTCCAGTTGTGGGTGATATGACGCCTTATTCCTTGCTGTGGGACCTCTCTCCTCTCTCTGGGTGCTGGGGCCTAAATTACTGAAAGTGGCCTTCTCCAGTGGTGGGTGATATGACGCCTTATTCCTTGCTGTGGGACCTCTCTCCCCTGTCTGGGTGCTGGGGCCTAAATAACTGAAAGTGGCCTTCTCCAGTTGTTGGTGATAATATGCCTTTTTCCTTACTGTGGGACCTCTCTCCTCTGTCTGGGTGCTGGGGCCTAAATAACTGAAAGAGGCCTTCTCCAGTTGTTGGTGATATGATGCCTTATTCCTTGTTGTGGGACCTCTCTCCTCTGTCAGGGTTCTGGGGTCTAAATAACTGAAAGTGGCCATCTCCAGTGGTGGGTGATATGACGCCTTATTCCTTGCTGTGGGACCTCTCTCCTCTGTCTGGGTGCTGGGGCCTAAATAACTGAAAGTGTCCTTCTCCAGTGGTGGGTGATATGACGTGTTATTCCTTGATGTGAGACCGCTCTCCTCTATCTTGGTGCTTGGGCCTAAATAACTGAAAGTGACCTTCTCCAGTGGAGTATTAATTGACGCCTTATTCCTTGCTGTGGGACCTCTCTCCTCTGTCTGGTTGCTGGAGCCTAAATAACTGAAAGTGGCTTTCTCCAGTGGTGTTTGATACGATGCATTATTCCTTGCTGTGGGATCTCTCTCCTCTGTCAGGGTGCTTTGGCCTAAATAACTGAAAGTGTCCTTCTCCAGTGGGGGGTGATATTATGCCTTATTCCTTGCTGTGGGACCTCTCTCCTCTGTCTGGGTGCTGGGGCCTAAATAACTGAAAGTGGCCTTCTCCAGTGGTGGGTGATATGACGCATTATTCTCTGCTGTGGGACCTCTCTCCTGTGTCTGGGTGCTGGGGCCTAAATTACTGAAAGTGGCCTTCTCTAGTGGTGAGTGATATAGCGCATTATTCCCTGCTGTGGGACCTCTCTCCTCTGTTTGGGTGCTTTGGCCTAAATAACTGAATGTGGCCTTCTCCAGTGGTGGGTGATATGAGGCCTTATTCCTTGCTGTGGGACCTCTCTCCTCTGTCTGGATGCTGGGGCCTAAAAAACTGAAAGTGGCCTTCTCCAGTTGTGCGTGATATGATGCCTTTTTCCTTGCTGTGGGACCTCTCTCCTCTGTCTGGGTGCTGGGGCATAAATAACTGAAAGTAGCCTTCTCCAGTGGTGGGTGGTATGACGCCTTATTCCTTGCTGTGGGACCTCTCTCCTCTGTCTGGGTGCTGTGGTTTAAATAATAAAAGTGGCCTTCTCCAGTGGTGGGTGATATGACGCATGATTCTCTGCTGTGGGACCTCTCTCCGCTGTCTGGGTGCTGGCGCCTAAATTACTGAAACTGGCCTTCTCCAGTTGTGGGTGATATGACGCCTTATTCCTTGCTGTGGGACCTCTCTCCTCTGTCTGGGTGCTGGGGCCTAAATAACTGAAAGTGGCCTTCTCCAGTGGTGGGTGATATGACGCCTTATTCCTTGCTTTGGGACCTCTCTCCCCTGTCTGGGTTCTGGGGCCTAAATAACTGAAAGTGGCCTTCTCCAGTTGTTGGTGATAATATGCCTTTTTCCTTACTGTGGGACCTCTCTCCTCTGTCTGGGTGCTGGGGCCTAAATAACTGAAAGAGGCCTTCTCCAGTTGTTGGTGATATGATGCCTTATTCCTTGTTGTGGGACCTCTCTCCTCTGTCAGGGTTCTGGGGTCTAAATAACTGAAAGTGGCCATCTCCAGTGGTGGGTGATATGACGCCTTATTCCTTGCTGTGAGACCTCTGTCCTCTGTCTGGGTGCTGGGGCCTAAATAACTGAAAGTGGCCTTCTCCAGTGGTGGGTGATATGACGCATGATTCTCTGCTGTGGTACCTCTCTCCTCTGTCTGGGTGCTGGGGCCTAAATAACTGAAAGTGGCCTTCTCCAGTGGTGGGTGATATGACGTGTTATTCCTTGATGTGAGACCGCTCTCCTCTATCTTGGTGCTTGGGCCTAAATAACTGAAAGTGACCTTCTCCAGTGGAGGATTAATTGACGCCTTATTACTTGATGTGGGACCTCTCTCCTCTGTCTGGTTGCTGGAGCCTAAATAACTGAAAGTGGCCTTCTCCAGTGGTGGGTGATATGACGCATTATTCTCTGCTGTGGGACCTCTCTCCTCTGTCTGGGTGCTGGGGCCTAAATTACTGAAAGTGGCCTTCTCTAGTGGTGGGTGATATGATGCCTTACTCCATGCTGTGGGACCTCTCTCCTCTGTCTCGGTGCTGGGGTCTAAATAACTGAATGGGGCCTTCTCCAGTGGTGGTTGATATGACGCCTTATTCCTTGCTGTGGGACCTCTCTCCTCTGTCTGGGTGCTGGGGCCTAAATAACTGAAAGTGGCCTTCTCCATTGGAGGTTGATATGACTCCTTATTCCTTGCTGTGGGACTTCTCTCCTCTGTGTGGGTGCTGGGGCCTAAATAACTGAAAGTGGCCTTCTCCAGTGGTGGATGATATGACGCCTTATTCCATGCTGTGGGACCTCTCTCCTCTGTCTCGGTGCTGGGGTCTCAATAACTGAAAGTGGCCTTCTCCAGTGGTGGGTGACATGACGCATGATTCTCTGCTGTGGGACCTCTCTCCTCTGTCTGGTGGTGGGGCCTAAATAACTGAAAGTGGCCTTCTCCAGTGGTGAGTGATATGGCGCATTATTCCCTGCTGTGGGACCTCTCTCCTCTGTCTGGGTGCTGGCCTAAATAACTGAATGTGGCCTTCTCCAGTGGTGGGTTATATGACGCCTTATTCCTTGCTGTGGGACCTCTCTCCTCTGTCTGGGTGCTGGGGCCTAAATAACTGAAATTGGCATTCTCCAGTGGTGGGTGATATGACGCCTTATTCCTTGCTGTGGGACCTCTCTCCTCTGTCTTGGTGCTGGGGCCTAAATAACTGAAAGTGGCCTTCTCCAGTTGTGCGTGATATGATGCCTGTTTCCTTGCTGTGGACCTCTCTCCTCTGTCTGGGTGCTGGGGCCTAAATAACTGAAAGTAGCCTTCTCCAGTGGTGGGTGGTATGACGCCTTATTCATTGCTGTGGGACCTCTCTCCTCTGTCTGGGTGCTGGGGTCTAAATAACTGAAAGTGGCCTTCTCCAGTGGTGGGTGAATATGATGCCTTATTCCTTGCTGTGGGACCTCTCTCCTCTGTCTGGGTGCTGGAGCCTAAATAACTGAAAGTGGCCTTCTCCAGTGGTGGGTGATATGACGCATGATTCTCTGCTGTGGGACCTCTCTCCTCTGTCAGGGTGCTGGGGCCTAAATAACTGAAAGTGGCCTTCTCCAGTGGTGGGTGATATGACGCCTTATTCCATACTGTGGGACCTCTCACCTCTGTCTGGGTGCTGGGGTCTAAATAACTGAAAGTGGCCTTCTCCAGTGGTTAGTGATATGACGCATTATTCCCTGCTGTGGGACCTCTCCTCTGTCTGGGTGCTTGGGCCTAAATAACTGAAAGTGGCCTTCTCCAGTGGTGGGTGATATGACGCCTTATTCCTTGCTGTGGGACCTCTCTCCTCTGTCTGGGTGCTGGGGCCTAAATAACTGAAAGTGGCCTTCTCCAGTGGTGGGTGATATGACGCCTTATTCTTGCTGTGGGACTCTCTCCTCTGTCTGGGTGCTGGGGCCTAAATAACTGAAAGTGGCCTTCTCCAGTGGTGGGTGATATGACGCCTGATTCCCATGCTGTGGGACCTCTCTCTCTGTCTCGGTGCTGGGGCCTAAATAACTGAAAGTGGCCTTCTCCAGTGGTGGGTGATATGACGCCTTATTCCTTGCTGTGGGACCTCTCTCCTCTGTCTGGGTGCTGGGGCCTAAATAACTGAAAGTGGCCTTCTCCAGTGGTGGGTGATATGACGCCTTATTCCTTGCTGTGGGATCTCTCTCCTGTCTGGGTGCTGGGGCCTAAATAACTGAAAGTGGCCTTCTCCAGTGGTGGGTGATATGACGCCTTATTCCTTGCTGTGGACCTCTCTCCTCTGTCTCGGTGCTGGGGTCTAAATAACTGAAAGTGGCCTTCTCCAGTGGTGGGTGATATGACGCATGATTCTCTGCTGTGGGACCTCTCTCCTCTGTCTGGTGCTGGGGCCTAAATAACTGAAAGTGGCCTTCTCCAGTGGTGGGTGATATGACGCATGATTCCCTGCTGTGGGACCTCTCTCCTCTGTCTGGGTGATTTGGCCTAAATAACTGAATGTGGCCTTCTCCAGTGGTGGGTGATATGACGCCTTATTCCTTGCTGTGGGACCTCTCTCCTCTGTCTGGGTGCTGGGGCCTAAATAACTGAAAGTGGCATTCTCCAGTGGTGGGTGATATGACGCCTGTTTCCTTGCTGTGGGACCTCTCTCTCTGTCTGGGTGCTGGGGCCTAAATAACTGAAAGTGGCCTTCTCCAGTGGTGGGTGATATGATGCCTTATTTCTTGCTGTGGGACCTCTCTCTCTCTGTCTGGGTGCTGGGGCCTAAATAACTGAAAGTGGCCTTCTCCAGTGGTGGGTGATATGATGCCTTATTCCTTGCTGTGGGACCTCTCTCCTCTGTCTGGGTGCTGGAGCCTAAATAACTGAAAGTGGCCTTCTCCAGTGGTGGGTGATATGACGCATGATTCTCTGCTGTGGGACCTCTCTCCTCTGTCTGGGTGCTGGGGCCTAAATAACTGAAAGTGGCCTTCTCCAGTGGTGGGTGATATGACGCCTTATTCCATGCTGTGGGACCTCTCTCCTCTGTCTGGGTGCTGGGGCCTAAATAACTGAAAGTGGCCTTCTCCAGTGGTGGGTGATATGACGCCATGATTCCTTGCTGTGGGACCTCTCTCCTCTGTCTGGGTGCTAGGGCCTAAATAACTGAAAGTGGCCTTCTCAGTGGTGGGTGATATGACGCATGATTCCCTTGCTGTGGGACCTCTCTCCTCTGTCTGGGTGCTGGGGCCTAAATAACTGAAAGTGGCCTTCTCCAGTGGTGGGTGATATGACGCATTATTCCTTGCTGTGGGACCTCTCTCCTCTGTCTGGGTGCTGGGGCCTAAATAACTGAAAGTGGCCTTCTCCAGTGGTGGGTGATATGACGCCTGATTCCTTGCTGTGGGACCTCTCTCCTCTGTCTGGGTGCTGGGGCCTAAATAACTGAAAGTGGCCTTCTCCAGTGGTGGGTGATATGACGCCATATTCCTTGCTGTGGGACCTCTCCTCTGTCTGGGTGCTGGGGCCTAAATAACTGAAAGTGGCCTTCTCCAGTGGTGGGTGATATGACGCATTATTCCTTGCTGTGGGACCTCTCCTCTGTCTGGGTGCTGGGGCCTAAATAACTGAAAGTGGCCTTCTCCAGTGGTGGGTGATATGACGCATGATTCCTTGCTGTGGGACCTCTCTCCTCTGTCTGGGTGCTGGGGCCTAAATAACTGAAAGTGGCCTTCTCCAGTGGTGGGTGATATGACGCCTGATTCCTTGCTGTGGGACCTCTCTCCTCTGTCTGGGTGCTGGGGCCTAAATAACTGAAAGTGGCCTTCTCCAGTGGTGGGTGATATGACGCCTTATTCCTTGCTGTGGGACCTCTCTCCTCTGTCTGGGTGCTGGGGCCTAAATAACTGAAAGTGGCCTTCTCCAGTGGTGGGTGATATGACGCATGATTCCTTGCTGTGGGACCTCTCTCCTCTGTCTGGGTGCTGGGCCTAAATAACTGAAAGTGGCCTTCTCCAGTGGTGGGTGATATGACGCATGATTCCTTGCTGTGGGACCTCTCTCCTCTGTCTGGGTGCTAGGGCCTAAATAACTGAAAGTGGCCTTCTCCAGTGGTGGGTGATATGACGCCTGATTCCTTGCTGTGGACCTCTCTCTCTGTCTGGGTGCTGGGGCCTAAATAACTGAAAGTGGCCTTCTCCAGTGGTGGGTGATATGATGCCTTATTCCTTGCTGTGGGACCCTCTCCTCTGTCTGGGTGCTGGGGCCTAAATAACTGAAAGTGGCCTTCTCCAGTGGTGGGTGATATGATGCCTTATTCCTTGCTGTGGGACCTCTCTCCTCTGTCTGGGTGCTGGGGCCTAAATAACTGAAAGTGGCCCTCTCCAGTGGTGGGTGATATGACGCCTGATTCCTGCTGTGGGACCTCTCTCTCTGTCTGGGTGCTGGGGCCTAAATAACTGAAAGTGGCCTTCTCCAGTGCGTGAGTGATATGTGTGGGGAGTCGTCTGGCAGACAGCGGTGACGGGTGCAGCTTTAGAGGCAAACAAGGAGTCCAGATGGTGCATCAAAACAGTGCCTTATCTCACACTTGCACACCATAAATGAAAAGCAGTCTCTTGGTGACAGTTCACACACAACGGAAATACTGTGGCAAAACAAAAACAGGCCAACACAGGGTCCAGTCACCTTGGGTGGTTTAGGTGCGGGTTCACACCTAGCAGTCGGCTCAGCCGCAGGCGATTCCACCTTCAGGTCGCAGGGAAACACCACCTGCTGAGCTCCTTCCTCCAGGACAGAGAATTCTCAGCCCTGCTTGCAGGCTCCAGGATAATCACACCTCAGACACAGCTGCTGGCTGCGTTATATACCCAGCCCAAAACATGGA